>JARQOD010000511.1:0-146695 GCA_033576555.1 Oophaga sylvatica
AAGGAACTACAGATTGTGCTTTGAATTGGTGCCCGGTAGTGTTGAGCGAACATGCTCGGACATGCTCCGTTAACCCTTGAGCATCGGGGTGCTCGGACATGCTCGGAACTCTGCAGAACACCTCATGTATTCGGGCATGAAGCTCGGATGCCTGCCCAGCAAGTTTGGCGCCTGTTTTACAGCCAATAAACTTGCTGGAATGGCATAGCATCATAGTAATGCTGCAGCCATCTTTGTTACTGGCATTACTATGATTGGCCAAGAGGTCCTGGTGGGGGGTGCCTGTTTAGGGGAGTGGCTCCGCCCATCTCAGGGAAAGCATAGAGACGGCTCTATAGGGCTGTCTAGGGACTCCCTTTCCCCATCTAGGATTTTCCTGATTGACTTCTGAACCACGCCAGAAAACCAGGAAAGTGTGATCATCATCCACACTGCAGAGCTGAGCGGTGTATTGACAATGACACAGTGATACATGGAATATTAGGTGCAGTACTGACTGTGCATAAGATATAGCAGAGCTCAGCAGTGTAGTGAAGATGACATAGTGATACATGGAGTATTGTGTACAGTACTGACTTACTGTATAAGACATAGCAGAGCTGTACAGAATAGTGGAGACGACAGTGATAGCTCGAGTATTATCTACAGTACTGACTGTGTATAAGACATAGCAGAGCTGAACGGTGCAGCGGAGATGACACAGTGATACATGGAGTATTGTGTACAGTGCTAACTGTATAAGACATAGCAGAGCTGAAGAAAGTAGTGAAGATGACACAGTAATACAAGGAGTATTGGGTACTGTGTATAAGACATAGCAGGGCTGAGCTGTGTAGTGGAGACGACAGTGATACAAGGAGTATTGTGCACTGTGTATAAGATATAGCTGAGTGGTGTAGTGGAGATGACACATGGAGTATTGTGTACAGTACGGACTGCCAGTATAAGATATAGCTGAGCAGTTTAGTGAAGGCGACACAGTGATATATGGAGTATTATGCACAGTACTGACTGACTGTGTATAAGACATAGCAGAGCTGAACAGAGTAGTGGGGACGACACAGTGATACCTGGAGTATTATCTACAGTTCTGAACCACGCCAGAAAACTAAGAAAGTGTGAACATCATCCACACCATCCGCAAAAAATACGGCACCCGGACAGTCTGTATATAGGATATACCAACAATGGTAGGACGCTGGTTTATCTTGTTTTTCTATTGGCATCAGGTTCTTTTGGTTTAAAGATGAAACCTATAGATGTCTTGTGTTTTTTAAACACGTACTAGATTTTTCTACCCTCAAATGTGAGGTATATCACTGTACATATGTATATAGCCAACCTGCTAATCTTTCTGGGATGCTATATTTTATTAGAAAAACGAATAAGGCCAGATTCACACGTCAGGATTTTAAAACGTTTTCCGTAGTTGTTTTTAGCCGTGGAATACGTAATTGAATTGGTCCCATTGTTTTCAATGGGCCAATTCACACTTGTGGGGAAAGCTGCGATTTTGTTACACGCGAGGAAAATAAATAAATAAAAAAAATAAAATATCGCAGCATGTCCATTCTTTTGTGTTTTCGGTTTTTTACCCGCACCCGCAGGCTCCCATAGGAGTCAACGGGTGCGGGTAAAAAACGTTGTCCAATTGCGGTACATATGCAATACATTGCGGATGTACCGCAATTATTTGTCACCGGCTGCCACTGCGCATGTCCGCGCTAGCAGCTGCGATCCCATACGCAATGTATTGCGTATAGAATCGCAATCCTCCCGCAGTCAAAACCGGTGGGAAAAATGCTGGTTTTGAATGGGATACGCAGCGGGAGTCCCACCGTGGATCCGTCACGCCAGTGTGAATCGGGCCTCAGCCTTGCTATACAATTCATTGTATGGTAAATAATGTTTCTGAACACATATTCCATTACACGCATAAAAAAAAAACCTTTTAAAAAATGTTTTTTTCTTCGTGCTGAAAAAAAATGGCGCAATGCTCTGACAACACTGATCCCAGTAGAAAACTTTCAGTCACAGATGCATCCAGGGGCATTTCCCATATTATTGCCATGCATTCCAATGCTTGTTACAATGTTTTCAGAGATTTATGGGTGTACCAGACACCCTCCCCTATGCTCTCCTGAAAAATGTTCGGGTCTCCTATTAACTACAGTTGTGCTCGTTACTCAAACCGAGCATTTCTGAGCATCTGACCTGCTCGGTACGAGTATCGAGCATTCGAGCCTGTGGTGCTCGCTCAACACTAGTGCCCGGCCCTTTAAGAGCGACTTTGCATGCGGGCCTCGTGTGTTAATTAGTCTTTCAATACACTTGGGAGCATAAATTTGAATTTTTTGAACACTGTCCTATTGATTTCTATGAAGTCCCATTGATTTCTATGGGATTTCTTACTTTTACGTAATTTTTTTCACGCACTTAGCGGGGTGGCAAAAAAGTAATTTTTTGGAATTGTTTTGCCACAGAGCATCTCAGGGGCATGAAGGCCTTCCGCACAATCAGCCATTTTGACGTGGAATGCTTCTATACCCCAAATTACACACAGCGAAATCCAAAATCGTGTTTTCAAAGAAAAACGTATTTCAGGTTTTGGAGACAAATATGGCCTCAGGGGATCAGAAGCCAGAGAGGTAATTTGATTTTTAAAAATCCGACAGTCTCGAGCCTAACATTGATATTCAAGTTCAAAAAGCAATGCATTCCTATGGCAATTTTGTTCAAATTTCAATCGCAAATGGTTAAAAAGTAACAAATCCGATCGACTCCAAAAATACTTAGCACAGCTGTCATGGCCACTAGCTACGAAACGCTGTTTGAATGGAGTCTGTACGCCGAGCGGTTCGGGCTGTGTTAATTCCAGAAATTTGGCTAAACTGGATATCAAGTATATACAATATGGCCACAGGATGGGGCACCTGGCGTCACCCCTATTCCCGCAAACTGGCCTGACACCCCGCTACTGACCTCAATGAACCTTTTCACGCTGATCTCCGGTGCCCAGAACCAGAGATTCAGCGACTTCCTGGTTCTGCCGCCTGCATCTCCAGCGCTGCGTGTGCCTGTGAGGCAGAAAGCGCGGCTCCATTGCCTCCATTGATCTCAATGGAGGCACGCTCTCACTCTGAGCAATCCATCCAAATCTGGACGGATTGATCAGAGCGCAGGCACGGAGCGAGAGCGCGCCTCCATTGAGTTCAATGGAGGCGCGCTCTTTACTCCGGAGGCAGGCGCAGTACTGGGGAGCAGGCTGCAGAACCCAGGAAGTCGAGAGTGCACCTCCATTGAGATCAATGGAGGCGCGCTCTCTACTCCGGAGGCAGGCGCAGCACTGGGGAGCAGGCTGCAGAACCCAGGAAGTCGCTGAATCTCCGGGTCTGGGCACCGGAGATCAGTGTGAAAAGGTTCATTGAGGTCAGTAGCGGAGGGGGGAGAGTGTAGGAGGTGTTAAAAAAAAAACTTGCAAAAACCCTTTAAGGCTACTGCCAGACTATTTGGATAAGAAACGACCTAAAAGACCTTGGAATTAAAGGCATGGGCAATAAGACTCAGACAACCGACTGTAATTTTAAAACACAGCTTTATTGAAGGGATAGTAATTTTGAAAACGTAGTGAATCATGTTGGGGGGACCATTGAAAACAACGGTCGGCCACGGCAACGCTATGTTAAAAATGAGATCGTTGCACCCACAGAACAGTCATGGGACCCCGAATGCCACGGCGACGACATGAGAGGGCTATGCCTGTCCCGGGGGTACGACAAACCCACCGGCCGTGACACGGAACTTATAGGAGATAAAGTGATAAATCCCACAGCTGTTCTTTGATCATTTTAGTTAGAATAATTGTGGTAATTTGTAATTCGTATAAATGCTCTTTTGTCTCTTTTTCCTTTTTTTTTTTAAAACGAATAAAATCAAAACATCAGGTATAGTGTACAGAAGGCCAAACTAGCCAATAAGGAAACAAAATCACCTTAAGGGAGGGCGGGTGGGAAAAGCTGCTGCTCCTGTTGGAACTGCTCGCGATGTGATTGGCGGGTCCATTGAAAACAATGGTCGGCCACGGCAATGCTATGTTAAAAACGAGATTGTCGCACCCCCAGAACAGTCATGGGACCCCGAAAGCCACAGTGACGACATGAGAGGGCCATGCTTGTCCCGGGGTACGACAAACCTGCCAGCCATGACACGGAACTTATAGGAGATAAAGTGATAAATCCCACAGCAAATTGCGTCTGGAGGTGTGCTTGATCTTGTTAGCTGCCCGGTGGCCCAAAGAAGAGCGCGGCCGGGGTCTTTTCCCTTTCCCAGAAGATGGATGATCCGACGCGTAGTCCTGTAAAACAAAAGCCTGCCCTAACGCACCTGAAGCTAGGCACTGCGTTAAGTTAACTGGGATTTGCAGGGGTGCTTTGAGCAAAGCTAGGGGTTCACTATCCCTGACCTCGCCATCGCTGAATGAGTCGTCCGAATCTGAATAATCCACGGAGCGGTAGCTGCGTTCATCAACTCTGTTCTCAGTAAAATTAACTGCCTGAGAATGGGATGGTATCATGCTGTTGCTGCACACAAGCTGGGAAGCAAACACCATTGTGGTTGTCGCCAGCTGCATGGGGTTAACTGAAGCAAGGCCAGCCTGAGAGGGGTTAAGCGAGCTAGACTGAATGGCGAATGCTCCAGGAAAATTGATAAAGTCACTAGGTGGCAAGGCTGCTTGCATAAAGTTTTGAGCCACCACCTGACCTTATAAAAGGTTGCTAGGCAACTGGCTGTTACTGTACATGGGAGTCATGCTTGTGTTACTAACTGGGTCAGGAATGATGAAAATGAGTACAGTGCGCTCAAGGACTCCACCAACAATGCCCATGACAGGGGTAATGCACTAACTTCACTGGAGCCACCTCGCATAGGTGACCCCAATCAAGAATCGCTTTGAATAAAATATCCGTATCGTCCCTGTAAGTGCCTGTGAAAACCTTAAGCCCATGCCAGGAAATTCAGGTAAGCCGCCAATGATATACCTGGACTGTGGGATCCACATAGTACTACGCCCGACAGCTAATCGCCATTGGGCTCCGACACAGGTGAAATTCACCTGCGCTTTTGCCTGCGAATAGTGAAGGTGAATACCGGTGTGACCGCGGGTCTCCTGACCTGAGCTCTGCCACTCACCTGAGCTGCGGCCGCGGTCTCAGACTGACCGAGAGTCTCGTGACCTGAACTCTGTGCATCATGAGGGAATGCAAATTAGGTTAAAATGCAATAAACAGGATTATGATAACTGTAATATGTCTGCAGAACACCTGAATTGGCACAATACTGCTGGTTGGAAATGTACAAATGGTCCAAAAGTGTATTCTTCTCTGTAGTGGCTGCTGTAATTAGCTGTTTGTATCCTCTCGACTGCATGATTTCAAATATGGGCTTTTTTCTATCTGACAATAGATCCTCATTGAAATCACCACAAATAATTAGTGGACCATGTTCAATGACTTCTAACGAATTCAACAAGTTACAAAGTTGTGGTAAAAACAGATTAGTGCTGTAATCTGGAGGCCTGTAAATTACTGAAATTAATGCTTGAATTGGTGCCTCAACTTTCAAAACTAGGAACTCAAGGTCAGTCATGCCATGTATATACTGCATTGGACTTGCCTGTATGTCATGTTTCACATAGATGGCTACTCCACCGCCATTCTTATTAGACAGATTAGAATGGGTAGAATATGAAACCTGCCTATTGCGTTTATACAATTGATAGTTTTGTAATTGTAGATGGTTAGTGACTAGAGTTGAGCGATACTTTCCGATATCCAAAAGTATCGGAATCGGAATGGTATCGCCGATACCCAAAAAATATCGGCGATACCGATACCGGAAATCCAATGTAAGTCTATGGGAGCAAAATATCGGAATTAAAAAAAACCCATTCTTGCCTTGTTGGTTAATTGTACATGAAGGAAAACAACAAAGAGTAATGTAGAATGTATTGGGGAAGGTTGAGGAGACATTAAAGGCATAGATGTTTAACCCAATCAAATGGAATAGCATAAATATTTTTTTTTTAAAGATGTTCGGATTGACGAAGAAATTGACAATGTTGTTAACGTTTTTTCTATTTTGGCAAATATGTATATTTCACAACTTCCATGCTCTTCACCTTTTTAACTTTTGACACACTTTCTCCTTCATAATCTTCAGCAGCATCATCTTTTTCATCAAATTATTCTTCATCTTCACCTTCTTTATCTTCTTCTTAAACTTCTTGCTATTCATCTTTTTGTTAACATTACTCATATTCTTCTTATTCAACTATTATTCTTCTTCATATTGTACTTCATCTTCTTCATCATATTCTTATTTGTGACAGAGATTCCTGTACTTGTAATCTGTCAAAGTATGAATTTTTCATCCTTCCGTTCTTGCTGTCACAAAAGATTTAAATTACAACAGTATTTGTCCGTGTTCAGTTTAGCCTGCAGCAGCAGGCATTTTCCAGGGGCACCACGAGGAGGAACGGACTCACCCCCATACACTGCTTAGTCTTCTTCTGCTTATAATTTAGAGCATATATTTTGCTCTTCATTTTGGTCTTATACTTCATGTTCTTCTGCTTTTTGATCTTCTGCTTATTGTTCTTAAGTCTCTTGTTCTGTATCTTGTAGTTTGTCTTAACCTTTTTAGTCCTGTTGGGTAATCTTTTATTTCTTCTTTGTGATGGTGTTTAGGCTGGTTGGCTTGATGCTCGTCGTCCTTGTGGTCGTCATCTTCTTCGGGGTGGTCATCAGGGTCGTCGTCTTCATTGTTGGAGATCCAGAGTGATTACCCAAAAAAACATTTTTAAAATGTTCAATTTGTAAATGTAGCTGAAGGTACAAGAAGGCTGACAAACTTCCGAGAACCAGCTGACGTTACTGGAACCCGAAGGAGCAGCAGAAGGAAAAGAGCCAATGGCACAACCGAGGACCAGCTGACGTTACTGGGACACGGTTACTAAGCAGGAGGTACCTGTGCTCCAAAGCACTACCAAGGACCAGCAGACGTTGCTGGAACTCGGATACCGAGATGGAGGCACCTAGGCCAAAGGCACTGCGGAGAACCAGTTGACGGTACTGGAACCCGGACGGGTAGCAGAAGGTACAAGAGCCAATACAAGTAACGAGGACCAGCTGACTGTGCTGGAACCCGGAGGGGCAGCAGAAGGAAAAGAGCCAATGGCACAACCGAGGACCAGCTGACGTTACTGGGACACGGTTACTAAGCAGGAGGTACCTGTGCTCCAAAGCACTACCAAGGACCAGCAGACGTTGCTGGAACTCGGATACCGAGATGGAGGCACCTAGGCCAAAGGCACTGTGGAGAACCAGTTGACGGTACTGGAACCCGGACGGGTAGCAGAAGGTACAAGAGCCAATACAAGTAACGAGGACCAGCTGACTGTGCTGGAACCCGGAGGGGCAGCAGAAGGAAAAGAGCCAATGGCACAACCGAGGACCAGCTGACGTTACTGGGACAGGGTTACTAAGCAGGAGGTACCTGTGCTCCAAAGCACTACCAAGGACCAGCAGACGTTGCTGGAACTCGGATACCGAGATGGAGGCACCTAGGCCAAAGGCACTGCGGAGAACCAGCTGACGGTACTGGAACCAGGACGGGTAGCAGAAGGTACCCATGGAAATTTAAGTTAACAGGCCGCGAGCCGGCCGCAGTTACCGAATCCCACAGTACTACAGTGGGTGATTGTCCTATTGTCACAACAGAAACAGCCTTTATTTGCATATCCCGCAGCACACATAGGAAGCACCTAAACTCCAGGCACCATAGAGTCGGCTAACCCGACCGCAACACGACAGGACAACTTATTGGAGGCTAAGTGACGTTTACACTGACAGGAAACAGATGGCGTGCTGTAACCAGTCTGGGCAGGAGTGAGTACCCGTGCCAATGACACTTCCGAGCAACCACTGTCGGTGTTGGAGCCCAGGGATGAGAAGAGAACCGGTTGGAGGCAGCAGGACTTTTTGCCGTTCACACAGCAGGGGAACAGCTGACATTACTGAACCCCAGTAACACAGGAGCAAGTGTTGACTGTGCTAACAGCACTTCCAAGCAACAACTGGTGGTGTTGAAGCCCAGGGATGAGAAGAGAGCAGGGTGGAGGCAGCAGGACTTTTTGCCGTTCACACAGCAGGGAACAGCTGACATTACTGAACCCCAGTAACACAGGAGCAAGTGTTGACTGTGCTAACAGCACTTCCGAGCAACAACTGGCGGTGTTGAAGCCCAGGGATGAGAAGAGAACAGAGTGGAGGCAGCAGGACTGTTTGCCGTACACACAGCAGGGGAACAGCTGACATTACTGAACCCCAGTAACACAGGAGCAAGTGTTGACTGTGCTAACAGCACTTCTGAGCAACAACTGGCGGTGTTGAAGCCCAGGGATGAGAAGAGAACAGAGTGGAGGCAGCAGGACTGTTTGCCGTACACACAGCAGGGGAACAGCTGACATTACTGAACCCCAGTAACACAGGAGCAAGTGTTGACTGTGCTAACAGCACTTCTGAGCAACAACTGGCGGTGTTGAAGCCCAGGGATGAGAAGAGAACAGGGTGGAGGCAGCAGGACTGTTTGCCGTTCACACAGCAAAGGAACAGCTGACATTACTGAACCCCAGTAACACAGGAGCAAGTGTTGACTGTGCTAACAGCACTTCCGAGCAACAACTGGCGGTGTTGGAGCCCAGGGATGAGAAGAGAACAGGGTGGAGGCAGCAGGACTGTTTGCCGTACACACAGCAGGGGAACAGCTGACATTACTGAACCCCAGTAACACAGGAGCAAGTGTTGACTGTGCTAACAGCACTTCTGAGCAACAACTGGCAGTGTTGAAGCCCAGGATGAGAAGAGAACAGGGTGGAGGCAGCAGGACTGTTTGCCGTACACACAGCAGGGGAACAGCTGACATTACTGAACCCAGTAACACAGGAGCAAGTGTTGACTGTGCTAACAGCACTTCCGAGCAACAACTGGCAGTGTTGAAGCCCAGGGATGAGAAGAGAGCAGGGTGGAGGCAGCAGGACTTTTTGCCGTTCACACAGCAGGGGAACAGCTGATATTACTGAACCCCAGTAACACAGGAGCAAGTGTTGACTGTGCTAACAGCACTTCCGAGCAACAACTGGCGGTGTTGGATCCCAGGGATGAGAAGAGAGCAGGGTGGAGGGAGCAGGACTGTTTGCCGTACACACAGCAGGGAACAGCTGACATTACTGAACCCCAGTAACACAGGAGCAAGTGTTGACTGTGCTAACAGCACTTCCGAGCAACAACTGGCAGTGTTGAAGCCCAGGGATGAGAAGAGAGCAGGGTGGAGGCAGCAGGACTGTTTGCCGTTCACACAGTAGGGGAACAGCTGACATTACTGAACCCCAGTAACACAGGAGCAAGTGTTGACTGTGCTAACAGCACTTCCGAGCAACAACTGGCGGTGTTGGAGCCCAGGGATGAGAACAGAGTGGAGGCAGCAGGACTGTTTGCCGTACACACAGCAGGGGAACAGCTGACATTACTGAACCCCAGTAACACAGGAGCAAGTGTTGACTGTGCTAACAGCACTTCCGAGCAACAACTGGCGGTGTTGAAGCCCAGGGATGAGAAGAGAGCAGGGTGGAGGCAGCAGGACTTTTTGCCGTTCACACAGCAGGGGAACAGCTGACATTACTGAACCAGTAACACAGGAGCAAGTGTTGACTGTGCTAACAGCACTTCCGAGCAACAACTGGCGGTGTTGAAGCCCAGTGATGAGAAGAGAACAGGGTGGAGGCAGCAGGACTGTTTGCCGTACACACAGCAGGGGAACAGCTGACATTACTGAACCCAGTAACACAGGAGCAAGTGTTGACTGTGCTAACAGCACTTCCGAGCAACAACTGGTGGTGTTGAAGCCCAGGGATGAGAAGAGAGCAGGGTGGAGGCAGCAGGACTTTTTGCCGTTCACACAGCAGGGGAACAGCTGACATTACTGAACCCCAGTAACACAGGAGCAAGTGTTGACTGTGCTAACAGCACTTCCGAGCAACAACTGGTGGTGTTGAAGCCCAGGGATGAGAAGAGAGCAGGGTGGAGGCAGCAGGACTTTTTGCCGTTCACACAGCAGGGAACAGCTGACATTACTGAACCCCAGTAACACAGGAGCAAGTGTTGACTGTGCTAACAGCACTTCCGAGCAACAACTGGCGGTGTTGGAGCCCAGGGATGAGAAGAGAACAGGGTGGAGGCAGCAGGACTGTTTGCCGTACACACAGCAGGGGAACAGCTGACATTACTGAACCCCAGTAACACAGGAGCAAGTGTTGACTGTGCTAACAGCACTTCCGAGCAACAACTGGCAGTGTTGAAGCCCAGGGATGAGAAGAGAGCAGGGTGGAGGCAGCAGGACTTTTTGCCGTTCACACAGCAGGGGAACAGCTGACATTACTGAACCCCAGTAATACAGGAGCAAGTGTTGACTGTGCTAACAGCACTTCCGAGCAACAACTGGCGGTGTTGGAGCCCAGGGATGAGAAAGAGACAGGGTGGAGGCAGCAGGACTGTTTGCCGTTCACACAGCAGGGGAACAGCTGACATTACTGAACCCAGTAACACAGGAGCAAGTGTTGACTGTGCTAACAGCACTTCCGAGCAACAACTGGCGGTGTTGAAGCCCAGGGATGAGAAGAGAGCAGGGTGGAGGCAGCAGGACTTTTTGCCGTTCAACACAGCAGGGGAACAGCTGACATTACTGAACCCCAGTAACACAGGAGCAAATGTTGACTGTGCTAACAGCACTTCCGAGCAACAACTGGCGGTGTTGAAGCCCAGGGATGAGAAGAGAACAGGGTGGAGGCAGCAGGACTGTTTGCCGTACACACAGCAGGGGAACAGCTGACATTACTGAACCCCAGTAACACAGGAGCAAGTGTTGACTGTGCTAACAGCAATTCCGAGCAACAACTGGCGGTGTTGAAGCCCAGGGATGAGAAGAGAGCAGGGTGGAGGCAGCAGGACTTTTTGCCGTTCACACAGCAGGGGAACAGCTGACATTACTGAACCCCAGTAACACAGGAGCAAGTGTTGACTGTGCTAACAGCACTTCCGAGCAACAACTGGCGGTGTTGGAGCCCAGGGTCAAGGAGGATGTTTAAATACTAGATCAAGTATTTTCCTTGTTACGTGTCAATTAAAAATGTCTATACTCCAAACAAGAGAAACATAACCTTTATTACCATAAGATGATGATTTTACTTAAAAAAATATATGTAAATTAATAATTTATAAACATAAACGCATACATTAACATGTTGAAAAGCAATGCAAACCACAATAAAAATAGGTTAAATAATCTGCTATACGGTTTTAAATAAAAGCATACAAGTACATATCAGAATCCATTAATGATGGATAAGTAACAGTATGTACACACATTTTTATTGTATAGACAATGAATGGCTGACTTAAAAACATAATCAGCATTACAAGTTATCTGTGACATTCATAAAACTTTACATTTGCTGAATAATATCACTAAAAAGTTTTTAAAAATATCAAAAATTTCCATCATGTAATACTGATAATATGTGCCAATCATTTATATTAACAAACAAAACCTTTAAAAGTGCATAGTGCATAGTGAAAGCAGCTATTTATGCCTGACTGTGGACTTGCAAGCATGACAACGGATAGATAAGGTATATATAGATGAGACTTCATAGCCACAGATGGTGAATGGCGATGTAATACTGTACCTCAATAAAGTGTGCGTTACTACTACATACTTTTTTTATATAGCTTTATAAAAGGTTACGTGCATGTATGGTTGCGCCTTTGTTTGGACGCATAGACTGGCTTCCTGCTGTGACGCGTTGGGTATTGGAGCGTCTGTGCGTCTTATGACGCAGACTAACATTCACGGTGCGCATAGTTCATCATCGCAAGTGTACCGACAACTAGTGTTGAGCATTCCGATACTGCAAATATCGGGTATCGGCCGATATTGGCTGTATCGGAATTCCGATTCCGAGTTCCGATATTTTCGTCATATCGGATACCGGAATCGGATTGTCACTGTCACTGTCAGTGTCCGTCGGTCGGGTCTGTCAGGAGTCAGCGGCACTTACCCGGCAGAAGATCTCCAGCGGTCACATCCCGGACTGCTTAATGGCCGCCATCCTCTTCTCCCCGGCGGTCACATGCAGTTTCTCGCGATAACTGCAGTGACTGCTGGGTAATCGCGGCCGTAAAGCAGTCCGATGACGTCACCGCCGGGGAAGCTGGTAAGCAGCTGTGCTGTGCCGGGATGTCAGGCTCTGCCTGTCATTCCGATGTAGCAGAGCTCGATCGTCGTGGGACTGTCGTTACTATGGACTGCGTCGGACAGGTGGTATACTGTTGGTTTGTTTTTTTTATTTTTTTACAGGAGATCGATGGCGTCGCAGGAATGAGAGTACAATAAAAAAAATGAAAACTGTGTTGTCTCTTTTATTTCATTAAAAGACTTTTTTCTTGCTGTGTCTTTTTTTAAACATTTAAAAACTTTGGGATTAATAATGGATCGGTGTCTTATTGACGCCTCTCCATTATTAACCGGGCTTATTGTCACCGTGCAATCAACGGTGACATTAACCCCTTATTACCCCACTTGCCACCGCTACAGGGCAGTGGGAAGAGCCGGGTAAAGTGCCACAATTGGCACATCTTTTGATGCGCCAAATGTGGGGCTGCTGTAGCCTGGTATTATCAGGCTGTTGAGGGCCAAAATCCATGGGCCTTGACAGTCTTTTAATACCAGGCCGCAGCAGTCTGCATTTTACTTGGCTGGTTAACAAAAATAGGGGGACCCCTACGCCGTTTTTTTTTCGAGGGGATCCCCTATTTTTGTTAACCAGCCAAGCTAAGCAGACTGCTGTGGCCTGGTATTATCAGGCTGGCAAGGTCCATGGATA
Source organism: Oophaga sylvatica (assembly GCA_033576555.1). Lineage (NCBI taxonomy): Eukaryota > Metazoa > Chordata > Amphibia > Anura > Dendrobatidae > Oophaga > Oophaga sylvatica. Next base: position 12,998 of record JARQOD010000511.1, read on the forward strand.
TTGGATCCTTACCAGCCTGAAAAACCAGGCCTCAGCGGTCTGCTTCATCTGGCTGGTTAACAAAAATAGGGGGGACCCCACGCCAATTTTTTTCGAGGGGATCCCCTATTTTTGTTAATCAGCCAAGATATGCAGACTGCTGTGGCCTGGTATTATCAGGCTGGCAAGGTCCATGGATCTTGGCTCCTTAACAGCCTGAAAATCCAGGCCTCAGCGGTCTGCTTCATCTGGCTGGTTAACAAAAATAGGGGGGACCCCACGCCATTTTTTTTTCAAAGGGAACCCCTATTTTTGTTAATCAGTTCCCTCTGACGTCACTGATTGTGTCCCTGGCTGACCTGAAGTGAAAGTGGAAAGCAATCAATTAAGCTTTCCACTTAAGGGCCCGTCTCACATAGTTTTGTGACGCAGCAGCGAGCTCACCAGCGATATCGCTGTGTGTGACATTCAGCGACGATCAGCCCCCCTGCCGGGTATCGCTGATTGTCGCTGAAATGTCAGGACCTTTTTTTGATCGCTGGTTTCCCGCTGACAGGCACGCATCGCTGCGTGTGACAGGCGGGAGACCAGCGATCCGCTGGTAACCAAGGTACACAGCGGGTTTCCAGGTGCGGGTCTGTGCCTAGAAACCCGCTGTGTACTTTGGATACCAGCGCCCTGATGCAGGGAGCTGTTATCCAAGGTACACAGCGGGTTTCCAAGCGCTGCGCGGTGCCTGGAAACCCGCTGTGTACCTTGGATACCAGCTCCCCTGCATCAGCGCGCTGGTATCCAAGGTACACAGCGGGTTTATAGGCACAGCCCCGCGCCTGGAAACCCGCTGTGTACCTTGGTTACCAGCGGATCGCTGGTCTCCCGCCTGTCACACGCAGCGATGCGTGCCTGTCAGCGGGAAACCAGCGATCAAAAAAAGGTCCTGATATTTCAGCGACGATCAGCGATACCCGGCAGGGGGGCTGATCGTCGCTGAATGTCACACAGCGATATCGCTGGTGAGCTCGCTGCTGCGTCACAAAACTAGTGACTCAGCAGCGATCACGGTAGCGATATCGCTATGTGAGACGGGCCCTTAAGCGATGTTACTCGCAGTGTCGCTGTTCCAGATCGCTGCCTGAGCTGCCTGTTTGGCAGCTCAGCAGCGATCATGTAGCGATACACCAGCGATCCTGACAAGTGCATATCGTTGTCGGGATCGCTGGTGTATCGTTATGTGAGACCCAGCCTTTACTCTCCTGTCAGCCAGGAGAGGAACTCATTCATTTGGGGGTTTACTGTGAGGCTGCAGCATTAGCTGTGGTCCCTGCAGTAAACATTAACCCTTTCTGAAGGATTACACCGTGGGACCTGACTGTGCATGGGATAGGTAAGAATAATTTTGCTTTTTTATTTTATTTTTATTACAGGAAATGGTTTTTGCAGTAAAATAAAAGATGGTCAAAAACATGTGTGTTTATTTCATTAAAATGATTTTTAATTAAAGTGTGTGTGTTTTATTTTTATTTCATGCAATAGGATTAATAATTGATAGTTGTCTAATTGACAGCTCTCAATTATTAACCTGGCTTAAAGTGACCTTTCAATTGCAAGGTCATTTTAACCCCTTATTAACCCATTCACCACCGCTACAGGGCAATGGGAATAGACGGGCAAAGTGCCAGAAAGGGCAAATCTAATTAGAGATTTGCCCTTTCTGGGGTGTCTGGGGGCAGATGTTAGTAGCCAGGGGGGGGCCAAAAATAATGGTCCCTCTCTGGGCTATTATTATCTGCCCCCACTCACTGGCTTTGTCTGTCTGGTTGCGAAAATAGGGCGGGAGCCCACGCATTTTTTTTCAGCAATTTTACACCTCATATATATATACATGTCATTGAATTTGTGACACATATATATATATATATATATATATATATTTATATTTATAGTTCATACACTTCTACATAGTATAATAGCCGCTAATTCAATTGACGGCTTTTGTGAAAATGCAGAACCCGACATGAAATGACACTTGGTGTACATAGGGTTAACCATGTCTTTTCATGTCCTTTGCTATCTAATTTGCACAAACAATTAAATCAGTCTATGTGTGCAAAATTTCACACCTGTAGGGGTTAATTAAAGGTGTAAATTCGTAGCAAAAAAGTCTGTTTTTTTTACAACGAATTTACACCTTTAATTAACCCCTACAGGTGTGAAATTTTGCACACATAGACAGATGTAATTGTTTGTGCAAATCAGATAGCAAACGACATGAAAAGACATGGTTAACCCTATGTACACCAAGTGTCATTTCATGTCAGGTGATTCTGTCTTTTCACAGAAGCCGGCTTTACCCGGCAATTGAATCAGAGGATATTTTACTATGTAGAAGTGTATAAACTATACATATATGTATATAGGCACAAAAAAACAAATATCCAAAAATGAAATAAAAAATCTTTTTGCAAAAATGCATGAAGGTAGTAATAATCATAAGGGTATTTAGTAAACATAATTTTGATCAAAATAATGTACAAGCCATCCCGCCACGTCAAGGCAACCCTCTGTGGGACAGTCCTACTCTAATATTGAAAACCTTTCCACTTGTCAAGTGACTTAAATGTGAACAAGGGCAGAGGGACTGAACCCACCAGTTGAAGCTCTGGCCAGACAGGATGGATTTTCTCAACTCAGAAAACAGGGCGGTCACACCCTTATATGCACGGAATGCACTATGAACTACATAGAAAACTAGATCTGAACTGAAAAAGTAAGTTAATGTGTATGCAAAATGTAAATGCATATTAACACATGACCATTACACAGAAAAACAGGCACAAAAAAACAAATATCCAAAAATGAAATAAAAAATCTTTTTGCAAAAATGCATGAAGGTAGTAATAATCATAAGGGTAATTAGTAAACATAATTTTGATCAAAATAATGTACAAGCCATCCCGCCACGTCAAGGCAACCCTCTGTGGGACAGTCCTACTCTAATATTGAAAACCTTTCCACTTGTCAAGTGACTTAAATGTGAACAAGGGCAGAGGGACTGAACCCACCAGTTGAAGCTCTGGCCAGACAGGATGGATTTTCTCAACTCAGAAAACAGGGCGGTCACACCCTTATATGCTTGTACATTATTTTGATCAAAATTATGTTTACTAAATACCCTTATGATTATTACTACCTTCATGCATTTTTGCAAAAAGATTTTTTATTTCATTTTTGGATATTTGTTTTTTTGTGCCTGTTTTTCTGTGTAATGGTCATGTGTTAATATGCATTTACATTTTGCATACACATTAACTTACTTTTTCAGTTCAGATCTAGTTTTCTATGTAGTTCATAGTGCATTCCGTGCATATAAGGGTGTGACCGCCCTGTTTTCTGAGTTGAGAAAATCCATCCTGTCTGGCCAGAGCTTCAACTGGTGGGTTCAGTCCCTCTGCCCTTGTTCACATTTAAGTCACTTGACAAGTGGAAAGGTTTTCAATATTAGAGTAGGACTGTCCCACAGAGGGTTGCCTTGACGTGGCGGGATGGCTTGTACATTATTTTGATCAAAATTATGTTTACTAAATACCCTTATGATTATTACTACCTTCATGCATTTTTGCAAAAAGATTTTTTATTTCATTTTTGGATATTTGTTTTTTTGTGCCTGTTTTTCTGTGTAATGGTCATGTGTTAATATGCATTTACATTTTGCATACACATTAACTTACTTTTTCAGTTCAGATCTAGTTTTCTACATATATGTATATATATATGTCACAATGACATGTATGTATATATATATATATATATATATATATATATGTATTCTATGTGTGTATATTTAGTGTTTACAAGGAAAGAATGGGGTTTTTTTAGTTACGATATTTTGTTCCCATAGACTTACATTGGATTTCCGGTATCGGTATCGGGTATCGCCGATATTTTAATGGTATCGCGATACCATTCCGATTCCGATACTTTTGGATATCGGAAAGTATCGCTCAACTCTACCGACAACACAAAGGCGTTGTCATGACTGCTTTACTCAGTAAACATGCACCTATGATGAAACATACACGCATGTGCCCTATTACATAACAAGCTACAAGAAAAACGCGTGTGAGGTGTGTGATGAGTGCTGTGCTGGAATTGCTGTCCTCATCTCTTTTTTTTTTTTGTACTGCTGAAAGCCCTCCTTCTCTCTGCAGCTCCCATACTTCTCCCTTCCCCCCCTGTCAGCCTGCACTCAGGCAGTGTAATGTGAGCTGCCAGTGCTGGAAGTTTTCCCGCTTCACCGCAGGGGTCCTGCATGTCCGAACACGTGCTTTCTTCCTATAGCAGCCATGTTGGAGTATTCATTCTTTTTTGGTTAATAACACGGTGGGAGCATTCGCTAGAAACACGAACGTCACTGTGTTGAACCATGCGCCGACGGCATCGTTCCCATGGTACCGGTGAACCCGTAACTCCAACAGAGCCCGAGAAATGGAATTCTCGGGTGCCCCATGAGCTATGTCACCCAAGTTTGGGTTCATTTGAACCATTATTTCAAAGCAAGATCATTGATAGGTCTGCCGTTATTCTGCTAGAGTTCCCCGCCGAGTTATGAACCTTATGATATTGCAGAGCTCAAACCATAGCTTGCAGCCAGGGGAGGTGGCTAGAGGACCAGCCCTTTTTGTGAGGTCAGAAGCTGACATGCATAAGTCTTACAGTGAAGTTCCTTACCAGGATTCTTTCTGCTGGGATGTGCTGAGTAAGAGATCTACCAATGAACTATGACGTGTGGCTCCTTCCCCCAGCCTGGCTTGCCTGTAATGATCTAACAACCATGTGAGTGACTTTCATTCTTAATCCTATTTTATTTTATAACTGCATCTGTACATAACGATATTGTCTCAGTTTGTTACATCTTTTTATATTATATAAGCATTGCCTGTCTTTAAGGAATAAACCTATAAATTTATTAGTTTGTTTCTCCTGCTCTATAAACGAATTTTCATGTGCCTGACGTACTACGCTACTGTTTTGGGGTTGCTACGGACCCTCTTGATAAATTGTGTATTAAGTCAAACCCGTAGCTGGTGGCAGCTAAAAGAAAGGGGTGTAAAGTGTTAATCTATTGGGTGACGCTGGCAGTGACGCAGCGGGGTTTATAAGGGTACTGCCTGGCTGCAGCCAGGAGTAATTATAATTCCCTCACTGCAGCGTGCCCAATAGCCAGCACACATCCAAGTGACCCGTCTGGCGACCAATTATCCTAGGTGCAGTTCCCTGACTGACCTGAGGGTAAGGGGGGCGCCAGAGAGCTGCAAGTTCCTAAGTGGAAGTGGGATAGTTATAAATCCCTGCAGTTTACTGGGTCGGACGGCAGCAGCCGTCGTGTGTGTGCACGTTCCATCACATGTGGTGGCAGCGGTGGGATCACGAGCCGTGACCCCCGGGCTACCGTGTGGCGGACCGCGGCCCCGTTCATCACATATTGGTGGCAAGCGGTGGGATTATAGAGCATTAGTGACCTGGTTTGAGCAATCATTCCATTCACTAAAAAACTTGCACGGTTCTTCAGCGACCCTGCAGCTAAAGTTTTGGAGAACAGACTCAGTGTTTATTAGTCCTGAGACAATTGTGTGTACTTGCGGTTACCCCTCCCTTCTCTTTGTTTTTCTATCCTATCTTTTATTTGGCAACCATGGCTACCATAGGAGCAAGTTGGTTCGACAAGCAGAGCAAGGACACCCTTGTGGGAATCTGCAAGTACCACGGCCTTGTCCACACGAACCGAACCAAAGGCCAACTGGTCCAGGCCCTGAAGGAGCTGGGCGAGCATCGGAGCGTGGCGGGCGCAGGAGCAGAGGCCCAACCCCTGACTGCTTACACCCAGAGAGAGGTGGACCCTTACCTGCGGGCGGCCCTGGAGGGACTCACCGCTGACAACCGGGAAGAACGCCTGAGGCTGATCCAGCAAGCTCAAGAGAGAGCCGACCAGCGAGAGGCCAAACAGCGAGAGGCTGAGAGAGCCGAGCGCCAAGCCCAGCGAGAGGCCGAGCGGGAGGCTGAGAGAGCCGAGCGGGAAGCTCAGAGAGCCCATGAACTGGAGCTGCTCAGACAAGGGGCAATGCCCTCCACAGCCCAGAGCGGTACACCCAGCAGCTCTCAGAGTCCCAAGCCCCGGCCGGAGCACTTTCCCGTGCTGGAAAAGGAAGGAGACTTGGACACTTTTCTGCGGGCCTTTGAGAAAGTCTGCAGACAGTACCAGCTGCCTTCCGACCAATGGGCCAGGTACTTGACCCCCGGGCTAAAGGGCAAAGCTTTGGAGGCGTTCGCTTCCCTCGCGCCAGATCAAGACAGTGACTATGAGGCCATCAAGCAGGCCCTGATTGCCAAGTACCAGCTAACCCCTGAGGTATACCGAAAGAAGTTCCGGAACCTCCAACGTGGCCCACACGACAGTTATAGCGATGTGGTGCAAGGACTCCGGAACCACTTTGACCAGTGGATCCATGGACTGTCAGTTGACACCTATGAGGAGCTGAAAGACCTGATGATCAAAGACCAGTTCCTGCATCTGTGCCCAGCTGAGGTCCGACAGTTCATCCTGGACCGAGAACCAGAGGACGCGGTCACAACAGCCCGGATCGCCGACAGCTATGAGGCCAACCGGAAACCCGAGGTGCGGAAGGCCGTCACCACCCGTTGGGGAGGGGGTAAGCCTGCAACCAACCCCAGTGCCCCTGCCAGTCGTCCCTCTGGAGGCACTATCCCCTTTGCCAGCGCCAGGCCTACATCAGACCCCCGCCAGTGTTTCTCCTGTAAAAGGACTGGTCACATCAGCGCCACCTGTCTGGAGAGGCAGAAGAACCCCCCAGCCAAGGCCTCCGGGCCCAACGCCTCTGTTCTTTTGGTGGGTGGTGTGGTGGGGAGGGTTGATGACAACGTGCAGCCCGTCCGCGTGGGGGCCCGTCTTGCTACAGGCCTCAAGGACACCGGGGCTGAGCGAACCCTCATCCGACCCGAACTGGCGGCCCCTGAAGAGTTGATTCCGGGGAAAACCTTAACTGTCACAGGGATTGGGGGCGTCCACTACCCCTTGCCGATAGCCCGAGTTTTCATTGACTGGGGTACCGGGAGCGGGGTGAAGGAAGTGGGGTGTCCGAAAACCTGCCCACTGATGTTTTATTGGGGACTGATCTGGGGAGGATGGTGGCGTACTATGTCCCTGACACCCCTTCCCAATCTGATGATAAGGTTAACGTTAACCATGATGTTGATGTTGATGATGATGGGAAACTGATTGTGTTACCTGCTAATGCTTTGCGAAGTGATGATGCAACTGATAACCTTTCTTTCCCTAGGACTGATGTTGATAGTGATGTATCTGTGCCATCTGAATCTGTTAACCCTTTCTCTGAAGTGGTAGATGTGTCCACAGGTACAGGAGCGTTCAGTCCCGTCGCTCTGCGGAGTGAGACGGCTGAGGAACCCCTAGCAGGAGCAAGCGACAGTGCTCAAGGAAATGGGGAGGTGCATGGGAACCGGGAGGAAGGTGACGCCATGACACTGACCAGTGCCACCGAGGAAGGTAACTGGCCCATAAGTAGCACTGCTCCTGAAGTGTTGGGGGTGGAGGGGGAGGTAGAGCCCATAGCAGCGCAGGCTGATGGGTCTATAGAAATCCCCGGGGAGACTGCATATGTAGCTGCTGTCACCCGCAGTCAGAGTGCCCGGATCGCAGGTAGCGCCCTGCCATCTGGACCCTCCTCCGCTACAGGAGAGACTGAACCAGAGGTGGACCAGAGCCGGTCCCAGAGGGTCCCAGTGAGGAAGGAACCCTGACGTCACTTCTGGCTGCCTCCAGCCAGGAGTTCCAGGCCGCTCTGCACTCAGATGCGAGCCTGGGGAACTTGAGGCACCTCGCCGAGACGCCCACCTCCGTGACTGATAAGGAGAGGGTGTTCTGGGAACGAGGAAGGTTGTACCGGGAGACAGTACCCGGAGATTCCCAAAAGGAGTGGTTGAGGGGAAACAGCTGGTCGTCCCGCACCAGTTCCGAGGTGAGTTGTTGAGGATTGCCCATGAGATTCCACTCGCTGGACACTTGGGGATCAGCAAAACTAAGGCACGGCTGTCTCAACACTTCTATTGGCCCAAGATGGGGACAGATGTGACTAACTACTGCCGCTCCTGTATCACCTGTCAAAGAGTGGGGAAGGCGGGGCCTGCTCTTAAGGCTCCCCTGATCCCGTTGCCAGTGATAGAGGAGCCTTTCCAGAGGATCGCGGTGGACATTGTGGGCCCGCTGGCCGTCCCCAGCAGCTCTGGAAAGCAATACATCCTGACTGTGGTAGACTACGCTACCCGGTACCCGGAGGCGGTAGCTCTGTCCTCAACTAGGGCAGATAAGGTGGCAGATGCACTGGTGACCATCTTTTCACGGGTAGGATTTCCCAGGGAGATGCTTACCGATCAAGGGACCCAATTTATGTCTCGCCTAATGAAGGCTCTCTGCAGCAAAATGCAGGTGACGCGTATGGTATCGAGTGCGTATCACCCACAGACCAATGGTTTGTGTGAGCGCTTTAACGGTACCCTCAAACAGATGCTCCGCATGCTGGTTGAGACCCAGGGACGCGATTGGGAGCGGTACCTCCCACACCTGCTATTTGCCTACAGAGAAGTCCCGCAGGCCTCGACGGGGTTCTCCCCTTCGAGCTCCTGTATGGTAGGCGAGTCCGGGGACCCCTTGGGTTGATAAGAGAATCCTGGGAAGATGAGCCAAACCCCACGGAAGTGTCCATCGTGGATTATGTCATGCGCTTCCGCGACAAGATGCAGACCTTGACGCAGTTGGTGCATGACAACATGACGCAGGCTCAGGCTGACCAGAAGCACTGGTACGACCAGAACGCCCGGGAGCGGACCTACCAGGTGGGTCAAAAGGTGTGGGTGCTGGTCCCCGTACCAAAGGATAAGCTTCAGGCAGCCTGGGAAGGCCCGTACGTCGTGCACCAACAGCTCAACCCAGCCACCTACGTGGTCACGCTTGACCACACTCGGGGTAGGCGCAAGGCCTTTCACGTCAACATGATGAAGGCCCATCACGAACGTGAAGCCTGCGTCCTACCGGTCTGCAATCTGCCCGAGGACGGGGAAGAGGATCCCTCCTAGACATGCTGGCCCAAGCTAATGCCAATGGGTCCATTGAGGACATGGAGGTAAATGCCTCGCTAACCGCCTCCCAGCGGTTGCAGTTGCTGACCACTCTGGAATCCTTTCGGGCCGTGTTCACTAACCGACCCGGAAGGACCAAGTTGGCAGTCCACGAGGTGGACACCGGGAATCACGCCCCGTTACGGCGGACACCTTATCGGATCTCTGAGGAAGTGCAGCAGATTATGCGCCAGGAGATCCATGAGATGTTGCAGCTGGGGGTGATCCGGCAGTCCAAAAGCGCGTGGGCCTCACCTGTAGTTCTCGTGCCAAAAAAGGATCGGACCACCCGGTTCTGCGTGGACTACAGGGGGCTCAACGCCATCACTACCTCTGATGCGCACCCAATGCCACGCATCGAGGATCTGCTGGAGCGGTTGGCGAATGCCAAGTACATATCCATCATGGATCTGAGCCGGGGATACTGGCAGATTCCCCTGAGCCCTGCGGCGCAGGAGAAATCTGCCTTTATCACCCCTTTTGGACTGTACGAGTCCACGGTCATGCCTTTCGGCATGAAGAATGCCCCTGCCACTTTCCAGCGGATGGTCAACCACCTGCTTCAGGGACTGGAGGAGTACGCTGTGGCGTACCTGGACGACATTGCCGTCTTCAGTTCCACCTGGGAGGAACACCTTCAGCATCTCCAGGAGGTGCTCAAGCGTATTCACCAGGCAGGTCTGACCATCAAGCCGGGAAAATGCCAGATGGGCATGAGGGAGGTCCACTACCTGGGGCACCGGGTAGGCGGGGGTTCCATGAGTCCAGAGCCCGAGAAAGTGGACGCGATCGTGTCCTGGCCCACCCCCAGGACCAAAAAGCAGGTGAAGTCCTTCCTGGGCACTGCAGGGTACTATAGGCGTTTCGTACCGAACTATAGCGCCATTGCAAAACCCTTGACGGACCTCACCAAGGGCGGTCTACCCCAAACAGTCAACTGGACAGATGGCTGTGAGGCGGCATTCCGAGCTTTGAAAACAGCCCTGTGCAGCTCTCCAGTGTTTAGAGCCGTCGACAGCAGTCGGCCCTTCCTGGTACAGACTGATGCCAGCGAATTTGGCCTCGGTGCTGTACTCAGCCAGGTTGATTCGGGGGACCAGGAGCACCCCGTGTTGTACCTGAGCCGGAAACTTCTGCCAAGGGAAGTGGCATACTCCACCATCGAGAAGGAGTGCCTGGCCATGGTCTGGGCACTGCAACGTTTGCAGCCCTACCTGTACGGGCGCACCTTCAAGGTGGTCACCGACCACAACCCTCTGAGCTGGCTGCACACAGTGTCCGGAACCAATGGTAGGTTGCTACGCTGGAGCCTTGCCCTGCAGCAGTATGATTTTGCCGTACAACACAAGAAAGGCAGTGATCATGGGAATGCTGATGGGTTATCACGACGTGGCGAACCCGCTGAGGTGCGCATGTCGGATTACCGACAGGTCATGCCTCCGTAGCGCCCTCAAAGGGGGGAGGTGTGATGATGCTGTGCTGGAATTGCTGTCTCATCTCTTTTTTTTTGTACTGCTGAAAGCCCTCCTTCTCTCTGCAGCTCCATACTTCTCCCTTCCCCCCCTGTCAGCCTGCACTCAGGCAGTGTAATGTGAGCTGCCAGTGCTGGAAGTTTTCCCGCTTCACCGCAGGGGTCCTGCATTGTCCGAACACGTGCTTTCTTCCTATAGCAGCCATGTTGGAGTATTCATTCTTTTTTGGTTAATAACACGGTGGGAGCATTCGCTAGAAACACGAACGTCACTGTGTTGAACCATGCGCCGACGGGCATCGTTCCCGTGGTACCGGTGAACCCGTAACTCCAACAGAGCCCGAGAAATGGAATTCTCGGGTGCCCCATGAGCTATGTCACCCAAGTTTGGGTTCATTTGAACCATTATTTCAAAGCAAGATCATTGATAGGTCTGCCGTTATTCTGCTAGAGTTCCCCGCCGAGTTATGAACCTTATGATATTGCAGAGCTCAAACCATAGCTTGCAGCCAGGGGAGGTGGCTAGAGGACCAGCCCTTTTTGTGAGGTCAGAAGCTGACATGCATAAGTCTTACAGTGAAGTTCCTTACCAGGATTCTTTCTGCTGGGATGTGCTGAGTAAGAGATCTACCAATGAACTATGACGTGTGGCTCCTTCCCCAGCCTGGCTTGCCTGTAATGATCTAACAACCATGTGAGTGACTTTCATTCTTAATCCTATTTTATTTATAACTGCATCTGTACATAATGATATTGTCTCAGTTTGTTACATCTTTTTATATTATATAAGCATTGCCTGTCTTTAAGGAATAAACCTATAAATTTATTAGTTTGTTTCTCCTGCTCTATAAACGAATTTCATGTGCCTGACGTACTACGCTACTGTTTTGGGGTTGCTACGGACCCTCTTGATAAATTGTGTATTAAGTCAAACCCGTAGCTGGTGGCAGCTAAAAGAAAGGGGTGTAAAGTGTTAATCTATTGGGTGACGCTGGCAGTGACGCAGCGGGGTTTATAAGGGTACTGCCTGGCTGCAGCCAGGAGTAATTATAATTCCCTCACTGCAGCGTGCCCAATAGCCAGCACACATCCAAGTGACCCGTCTGGCGACCAATTATCCTAGGTGCAGTTCCCTGACTGACCTGAGGGTAAGGGGGGCGCCAGAGAGCTGCAAGTTCCTAAGTGGAAGTGGGATAGTTATAAATCCCTGCAGTTTACTGGGTCGGACGGCAGCAGCCGTCGTGTGTGTGCACGTTCCATCACATGTGGTGGCAGCGGTGGGATCACGAGCCGTGACCCCCGGGCTACCGTGTGGCGGACCGTGGCCCGTTCATCACAAGGTGTGACACAGCTGTTTTGTTAAGGTACAGTATTATATCGACATTGTACAGATGTCGCTATTCAGTCTGATAAATAGATATCATTCACCTATTCTATCAGTTGTCGCTCTTTCAGCACCACTTACAGGTATATATTTTGCTATTGTGACTATGCACTATTGACTTTAACAAGGTAATGCATGATTTTTGTTACCGATTATCATGTTTACATGAAGGACCTTTATGATATGGGCTCTTAAATTTCTAATTAAATATGTATTTTTTAAAATGACACAAATATAAGTAATGTTGAAGAGGACTATTCCTACATGCATTGTTTGCACAATATTACAGGTGTACATCACGTCCCTTAATCAACATTGGATTATTATATTTACTTGTATGCTTTTGTTTAAAAGCCAAGAACACTGAAGTCTAACCTTCGCACTGCAGCTGTTGTCAAAGTTCAACCCACATTATGCACTTCCAACATTGCAGCATTTGAGTCATGATGTGAGTTGGATTTGTCTAAGCTATGGAGTGACAAGGTTGACCATCAGTATCCTATAGCATAAGTAGGCTTTTGTGTTAGCATTTGTTTTCGACATGTGCATATCTGAAATAATATGTCACAATTATTTTGTTACAGATTTGTGACAAAGACTAATCATTTTATGGTTTTAAAGCTGACGTTTCAATTGTTTACAGCTTAGAAATCAGGTGTAGCCTCATATCTATGTGTAGCACTAGACACTTTGACATGTCATGTTTTTTTCACCATGTGTAGGTAGCTAGCAGTAATTTTTGCCGGACACACAGCAGGGGAACAGCAGGCGTTACTGAACCCCACAAACACATCAGCGATTGTTTTCATCTGTGCATCTAACACTTCTGAGCAGCAACTGGCAGTGTTGAAGCCCAGGGTCAAGGAGGGTGTGGGCAGAGGCTTAGTATGAGATGTTTGAAGTTGAATTTGTAGTTAGCAGCAGTAATTTTTGCCAGACACACAGCAGGGGAACAGCAGGCGTTACTGAACCCCACAAACACATCAGCGATTGTTTTCATCTGTGCATCTAACACTTCTGAGCAGCAACTGGCGGTGTTGAAGCCCAGGGTCAAGGAGGGTGTAGGCAGAGGCCTAGTATGAGATGTTTGAAGTTGAATTTGTAGTTAGCAGCAGTAATTTTTGCCAGACACACAGCAGGGGAACAGCAGGCGTTACTGACCCCACAAACACATCAGCGATTGTTTTCATCTGTGCATCTAACACTTCTGAGCAGCAACTGGCGGTGTTGAAGCCCAGGGTCAAGGAGGGTGTAGGCAGAGGCCTAGTATGAGATGTTTGAAGTTGAATTTGTAGTTAGCAGCAGTAATTTTTGCCAGACACACAGCAGGGGAACAGCAGGCGTTACTGAACCCCACAAACACATCAGCGATTGTTTTCATCTGTGTATCTAACACTTCTGAGCAGCAACTGGCGGTGTTGAAGCCCAGGGTCAAGGAGGGTGTAGGCAGAGGCCTAGTATGAGATGTTTGAAGTTGAATTTGTAGTTAGCAACAGTAATTTTTGCCAGACACACAGCAGGGGAACAGCAGGCATTACTGAACCCCACAAACACATCAGCGATTGTTTTCATCTGTGCATCTAACACTTCTGAGCAGCAACTGGCGGTGTTGAAGCCCAGGGTCAAGGAGGGTGTAGGCAGAGGCCTAGTATGAGATGTTTGAAGTTGAATTTGTAGTTAGCAGCAGTAATTTTTGCCAGACACACAGCAGGGGAACAGCAGGCGTTACTGAACCCCACAAACACATCAGCGATTGTTTTCATCTGTGCATCTAACACTTCTGAGCAGCAACTGGCGGTGTTGAAGCCCAGGGTCAAGGAGGGTTTTGAAATAAAATATTGAGTTATTGCCTTGTTACGTGGCCATTGCAAATGTATGTACTTCAAACAAGAATAAATGAAGTTTTACTAGGACAATAAAATGATGAATTTCAATTCCAAGAATAGAAAAATATTTATACTTGAGAGTCCTCAGTGGTTGATACCGTTTAATGGCTAACTGAAAAGATGGTAACAAATTCAAAGCTTTCGAGACTACTCAGGTCTCTTCAACAGGCTAAGAGTAAAACAAAAAATGAAGAATCACATATTTCTACACACAACAGGACACAGGAATAGTGCAATAGGTAAGACAAGTGACGTGAAGCAGAACTGTCATTATGGCAGAGGGATGATCATAAATATTGGAACAGTTCATAGATAAGGATAGAAAGTTTTATTGCCCTCTGATAAACGCATATATGCACATGGCAACAAGAAATGGAACAACACACCACCCAAAAATTAGTTTACAAAATATAGTGTTGTAAATTTAAGAATAAAAGTCCATTTTTGTATTTATGAATAATGCTTAAGGAACGCTATGTTAAACCATAACATAGTGAAGACAATGGATTTTGTAATAGTCACTCATCATCATCATTGCAATTTATATGTGACAGTCACAGACATTTCAATTATTTAAGTTAATAAAATCGTTACTTTGTACAGCATGTATGACATGTCCAGCATGTACGATAAAAAATAACCATTTAAAAAAACATTATGCATTGTCACAATTTAAGTGTGTGCCTGCAAGTGTAGGTGAAACAAAGGCTACGGATAGAAAAGGTATATTCTATGTCTGTATCAGACAGTGGACAGCCTCTGATGGGTAATGGCGATGGTATACTGTACGTCAATAAAGTCTGCGGCTGCAATCATGCATTTTTTGCTTGTACAGTGTTGAAGAGGGTAAAAGCATGTCTGGTTGCGCAAGGCTTTATCCGTCAACACTACCTTCCTACTGTCACGCGTAGGGTAGGGTAGCGTGTGTCTATTAGATGACTCTCTGTAAAATGTGACCTTACGCAGCGTTATTCTGCCCTAGGGACGCAAAAAACACGACAGCAGTAATCATTTACTGTCTAATACTCCACCTATGACCAACAAAAAAAGCACGTTCCCTCTTTAACAATCTACAAGACTAACAAGCATAATGGTTGACGCTGACTTTATTGAGGTACAGTATTACATCGACATTGTCCATGAGTAACTATGCACTGTGATACCTATATACCATTATTAATTTATATCTGTTGTGGTTGTTTCAACAGCACTTGCAGGTCTAACTACCTATTGTCAGTATGCATGATGCACTTTCTAGATGTAATAATTTATTATTGCACATTATTACCAGGTTTAGATGCTGGCCATTTCATATATGGTGTGTGAAGTTACAGTTGGCATCAGTATGTGTATTTTATAATGTCTGTCATAAATATAACTCGTGATGATGATGATGAGGATGTTTATGATTCGTACATCCATTGACTGCATTATCTTACAGGTACAGATAAAGTTCCTTAAAAAGCATTAATTGAAAAGTATGAAATGTACTTTTATGCATTAATTTCAAAAAGTGAACACTATGTTTTAGTTTTTGTTACCATTTCTAATAGACATGTGCAGATATGCGCTGTGATGACAAATTATTATTTGTCCATATTTGTTATAAAAATTTATCATTCTAGGCCTGGAAAACTTCACAATTTCCTGTTTTAAGCATAACAATCAGGGTGACGGCTCTTCCCTATTTGGAGCATGTTCTACATGGGTTTTTCTGTGCATGTGTAGGGAACAGGAGACTTCTTGCTGGACACACAGCAGGGGAACAGCTGGCGTTACTGAACCCCACTAACACTATAGCTTGTGTATTGGTCTGTGGACACGACACTTCTGAGCAGCAACTGGCAGTGTTGTAGCCCAGGGAGTAGAGTTCAGGTGGTAGAAAGATGAACATAACAGGAGACATGGATAACGTTGCGAACCAGTTATTTAATCTGAAAACGGACAGACAAATTCAGGCGAGATCCATGCCTTGTTCATTTTCAGAAAAGTAAGCCGGTCTACATTATCGGAGGATAGTCGCATGCGACGGTCTGTTAGTACACCACCTGCAGCACTAAAGACGCGCTCCGATAATACACTGGCAGCAGGGCAAGCCAGCACCTCCAGTGCATACTGGATAAGCTCTGGCCATGTATCCAGCTTAGAGACCTAAAACTTGAATGGGGAAGAGCCATCTGGGAGTACACTGAGAGGGAAAGACATGTAGTCTGTCACCATCTTACGGAAACGTTGCCTCCTGCTGACTGGAGCCGTCTCGGATGGTGTAGACATTTGTCGCGCTGCCACAAAACTTCGCCACATTTGGAACATACTGGTCTTGCCCTGTGCAGAGGCGCTGCTTGTGCTCCCTCTTGTTGCAGAGCTGTCTCCACTGCCTCGACGCACAGAGCTGCTTTGTAAAGCAGTAGCAGCAGCAGTGCTCTCGGCTGGAATGGAGAACATTATGGATTGCACCAGTGTGTCTTGGTACTCCCGCATTTTACGCTCCCGGTTCAACGGTGTGATGAGGCTTTGTAAGTTGTCCCGGTAGCGAGGGTGTAATGTATGTGGTACAGTTCATATAGCGTCTTGTGCTTGGGTGCGATGAAAATACTTGAGACACAGGTTGATAAAGAAAGTCTTGTATTGCTTCATACAAATTGGCAAAAATAAACACACAGGTTGCAAACACAGAAGCAGGAGACACAGCAGGCCAGAGTAATCTAAGCTCAGCAATAACTCTCCACAACAGATTCAGATCTTCTTCTCTGTTACCGCAAGTCCATGCAAACGTGAGGCTCTCAAGAGCAGAGTTCAGAGTCCACAAGTGCTTCAGAGTTCCTCAGTAGGAATGGCTGGAGTACAAGGTCCAAGGCTTCAGGGTCAGAACACAGGTTCACTGCAGGCTAGATTCTGAAGCACTGATTGCTCAGCTGTGGCTGTTTAAGAAGCAAACGGAGAGAATCAGGGCGGGAACATGCAAGCTGGAAAACTCCATTTTGACTGAGGGCAAGATAGCTGCAGCAAAACAGAAAGCAAAATGGCCGACGAACAAACTGAGTTTCAGAAACAGATACACAGAACCTTACATTACTCCCCCCTTAGGGACAACCTCCGGATGACCTCAGACCAGGCTTGTGTGGGTACCTCTGATGAAACTGACGGAGCAAGCGAGGAGCATTAACGTTATTGACTGGCTCCCATGAGTTGTCCTCCACTGGGTAGCCCTGCCATTTAATCAGATATTGTAACTGATTTCTATACAACCTGGAATCTAAAATCCTTTCCACCACAAATTCTTCCTGACCATCGACTAGCACTGGGTCAGGACAAGGAGAAGAACGTCCAGGAAACGTATTGGGTGTCGCAGCCTTTAGTAGGGATACATGAAAGACAGGGTGGATTCTCATAGTTCTGGGCAATTGAAGACGACAAGCAACGGCACTTATAATCTTACTGATTTTATAGGGTCCAATGTACTTATGTCCCAACTTAGACGATGGAATCCTTAACTTAAGATTTCTGGTTGACAGCCAGACCAGGTCTCCTACCTTAAAAGCTGGTGCAGGTTTACGAAATTTATCTGCTGCCTTCTTGTACCTTTCCTGAGCCGATTCCAGATTCTCCTTTAGAAGATCCATATTCTTCTGTAAAGTCGTGACTCTTTCAGCCACTGCTGGCAAAGGCGTCTCTATGGGAAATCGTGGTAGAATGTTAGGATGATAACCTAGATTAGAGTAAAAAGGAGACTGTTTAGTGGAGGCACTCTGAGAGTTGTTGTAAGAGAACTCAGCCAATGGAAGTAGATCCACCCAATCATCCTGTAGGTGGCAGATAAAGCAGCGGAGATACTGCTCCAGGGTTTGATTGGTTCGTTCGGTTTGTCCATTAGTCTGGGGATGAAAAGCAGAAGAAAGGTTTACTTTAATGTCCAATGCTGCACAGAAATTTTGCCAAAACCTAGAAGTGAATTGCACCCCTCGATCCGAAATAACCTCATCCGGTACTCCATGTAAACGAAACACATCTTTAATCATCAAATCTGATGTCTGTTTTGCAGTGGGTAAGCCGACACAAGGGATAAAATGAGCTGCCTTTGTTAAACGGTCAACCACCACTAGAATAGTGTTCTTCCCTTGAGAGGTTGGTAATTCCACAATGAAGTCCATAGAAATGGATCCCCACGGGCGGGACGGGGTGGGAAGAGGCTGTAACAGACCAGTTGGTGAAGAGCGAGGTGTTTTGCATCTTGCACAAACCTCACACGAAGTGACATAGTCCAAAACATCCTTCCTACAAGTGGGCCACCAAAAGAAACGAGAAAGAAATTCCTGTGTCTTTAGAATTCCTCTATGCCCGGCTATTTTGGAATCGTGAATGAGTTGCAATACTCTCAATCTGACTGTTTCAGGTATATACAGACGTTGTCCCAGAATCCACACACCATTCTTAAAGACAAGACTTACGTCCCTTGGGGGTTGAGCCAAAAAAGAATCCGCATGGTATGCTTCCTTGATGTCTTTAATTAGGTCTTGATGATGAATCACTCCTAGGAATCTAGAGTCAGGAAGAATAGTCTTAGGAGGAGTAATTGGACGTGTCTCTGCTGAGTAAATCCTAGAGAGTGCATCAGCCTTTCCATTGCGCGATCCTGGTCTATAAGAAATAATAAAATTAAATTGGTTTAAGAAAAGATTCCAGCGAGCCTGGCGAGGAGTCAGGCACTTAGCCGACCTGATAAACTCAAGATTACGATGGTCTGTCAGAACGACTATTTGCTGTGCAGCTCCTTGAAGAAGGTGTCTCCATTCTTTGAAGGCGGCAATAATGGCCAACAACTCTCTATTGCCCACATCGTAGTTCTTCTCAGCCGAAGACAACTGCTGGGAAAAGAAGGCACAGGGATGCAAGACATTCTTCTCACCTGTTCTCTGAGAGAGTATAGCTCCCACGGCACAGTCTGAAGCATCCACCTCTATTATGAAGGCAAGCTCTGGGTTGGGATGTACTAGGATAGGTGCAGTGGTAAATTTATCTTTTAGACGGAAAATGCTTCCTGGGCTTGGGAGTCCAGGAGAACTTAGACTCTTTCCGGGTAAGTTGGGTGATAGGTGACACTACCTCAGAGAAATTTCTAATGAAACGTCTATAGAAGTTTGCAAACCCGATGAAGCGCTGTACCTCCTTCACATTTCTAGGACTTGGCCAATCATTGATGGCTTGGGTTTTACTTCCATCCATACTAATTCCTTGTGTAGACAGTACATACCCCAGAAATTGAATTTCGGTCTTATGGAATTCACACTTTTCAAGCTTGATGTAAAGATGATTTTGTCTTAGACGTTCCAAGACCATTCTCACATGTCCATGATGTTCCTCTGTGGAGTTAGAAAAAATTAAAATATCATCCAAATAAATTACCACGAATGTATCTAGGAGATCCCTGAAGATGTCATTCACCAAGTGTTGGAAAGTGGCTGGGGCGGTACTCAGACCAAAAGGCATAACCAGATATTCAAAGTGTCCATAGCGTGACCTGAATGCAGTCTTCCATTCATCCCCAGGTCTAATACGGACTAAGTTATAGGCCCCACGAAGATCTAGTTTAGAAAAAATTTTGGCATGTCGCACTCTCTCCAATAACTCAGGGATTAAAGGCAATGGATAACGGTTTCTAATAGTAACCTTATTGAGTTCCCTATAGTCTACGCATGGTCTCAGGGATCCATCTTTCTTCTTTACAAAGAATATGGGTGCCCCTGCAGGAGATGAAGAGGGGCGTATGAAGCCCTTGGCTAGATTTTCGTCTATGTACTCTTTTAAAGCCTTCAGCTCGGGCCCCGCCAGGGGTAGATCTTACCAAAAGGTATCTCTGCTCCAGGCAATAATTCAATTGGACAATCATATGGACGGTGAGGAGGAAGCTGGTCAGCGTTCTTCTTGTCACATAAATCCACATAGTCCTGGTATAAGCTGGTAGTTCAGGGACTGACATGGTTCCTTTAGGAACAGAGCAAGCTGAAATTTTTGGACTCATCTGTTTCTCTGGAAAGTGTAATTCCTTGGTCTCCCAGTTAATGGTAGGATTCTGAGCCTGCAGCCATGGTAGCCCTAGAATAATGGGAAAGTGAGGAGAAGAGATAAGCATAAAGGACAGTTTCTCTTGATGATCTTTACCCATAAGAACCTTTAAAGGCTCTGTTTCCTGATCCACTGGTCCAGAGGTCAGCAGGGAGCCATCCACAGTTTCCATCTGTACTGGAGTAGCCTTCTTCACTGAACGTATTCCCTGTTTTAGAGCAAAGGAGACATCCATAAAATTTCCACTTGCACCTGAGTCGATCATAGCAGAGCTAGACACCCAGGCTGAGTCAACCCAGAGTTTGATGGAAAGAAAACAGTGAGAATTGTTTTTCTTACAACTCAGCTGGGACACCGCTGAGGAAACTTGAAAGATGGCAGCATTTACACAGTCAACGTCCTCAGAGGTAACGGAGTTTAAGTCCGAGAAATCAAGATCTGTTGCTGCAGCTCTCTCTGGAGCCTGAGGCTCGGACCTGACAGATCCCCTCTCGCAACACTCACAATGAATGAGTGCTGCAGTAGTCTTGCGAGAACGGCTGGGACAGTTAATAATAAAGTGCCCTGACTTACCACAATAAAAACATAGATTCTCCTTAAAACGATGTTCCTTGCGTGCATCACTAACCCGTCGTAGTAAAGAGTCTACCTGCATGGGTTCAGGTTCAGGTTCCCGTGTAATCCTATTCAAAGGTTCCTTAGCTGGAGAGGAAGGTAGGAAAAGGTTAGTACGATTGCTTTCGAACCATCTCTCTTGCCTGCGTTCAGTTAAACGAGTATCAATACGGATGCAGTAGTTAATAAAGTCACCTAACGCAGTGGGAGGGTCGGCACGAGCAAGTTCATCCTTAATCAGTGGGGATAACCCCTTTCGAAAAATAGATTTTTTGGCGGAATTGTCCCAGGTAGTATCAAGGGCCCATCTCCTGAAATCCAAGGCATATTCAGCTACCGAGTGCTTACCTTGGCGCAAAGCTAACATGGCTGCTTCAGCTGTTGCACCTCGATTGGGGTCATCAAACACCTGCCCCATGGCTGAAATAAAATCATCAAGGTGATTCAAACAATCATCCTCAGTCTCAATCAGAGGGTTTGCCCATATCAAAGCCTTGTTGGTAAGCAACATAATTATAGTAAGCACCTTAGATCGTTCAGTAGGAAATTGTGAAGCATGTGCAGAAAAAAAAAGATTGCATTGATTAACAAATCCCCTGAATTTTTCACGTTCACCACCAAAACGAAAAGGGGGCAACTTGGGAATCCCAGAACTCGGGGCCACGGCAGGAGCCTGGACTCGCCCCTCCAGAACCTCAATCCTGGCTCGCAAATCCTGGGTAGTCTGTCCAACCACTTGCAAATTGTGATTATTTAGGTCCTGAAGATTTGTAAAACGGGTCTTTATATTCTGCAAATCTGCAAGGATATTATCAGTCACTCCGCAAAGTTCCTTTATGCGGGCCTCCATTTTCCAGATCTTTTAAGACAGGATACTGGAAGAAGAGGAGAGAAAAAAAAACAATAGTGTTCACCTGTGGCAACACTGAAGAAAGAAAAAACTTTAAGGGAACTGCTCACCTGGAATGGTTGTGAGAAGTCACAACCACTATCATCACAGAAAGCTTCCAACCAGACATCTGATATCCAGAGTTTCAGCAGACAAAAAGAGAAGAAAAAAAAAAAAAAAATAGTGTTTACCTGTGATAACACTGCAGAAAAAAAAACTTAAGGGAATTGCTCACCTGGAATGGTTGTGAGAAGTCACAACCACTGTCATCACAGAAAGTACAACCGGACATCCGATATCCACAGTACAGCAGACAAGCCTTTCCAGACCCAGCAGACACTAACGTTTGGCTTCAGAATCTTGTAATGTATGTGGTACAGTTCATATAGCGTCTTGTGCTTGGGTGCGATGAAAATACTTGAGACACAGGTTGATAATGAAAGTCTTGTATTGCTTCATACAAATTGGCAAAAATAAACACACAGGTTGCAAACACAGAAGCAGGAGACACAGCAGGCCAGAGTAATCTAAGCTCAGCAATAACTCTCCACAACAGATTCAGATCTTCTTCTCTGTTACCGCAAGTCCATGCAAACGTGAGGCTCTCAAGAGCAGAGTTCAGAGTCCACAAGTGCTTCAGAGTTCCTCAGTAGGAATGGCTGGAGTACAAGGTCCAAGGCTTCAGGGTCAGAACACAGGTTCACTGCAGGCTAGATTCTGAAGCACTGATTGCTCAGCTGTGGCTGTTTAAGAAGCAAACGGAGAGAATCAGGGCGGGAACATGCAAGCTGGAAAACTCCATTTTGACTGAGGGCAAGATAGCTGCAGCAAAACAGAAAGCAAAATGGCCGACGAACAAACTGAGTTTCAGAAACAGATACACAGAACCTTACAGAGGGTCTAGGAGGGTGTACACCCAATAATCAGACGTGGTGAGAATGTGGGCGATGCGGCGGTCGTTTCTCAGGCACTGCAGCATGAAATCAACCATGTGCTGCAGACTCCCAACTGGCCAAGAAACGCTGTCCCCTGCAAGAGGCGTCATCTCTGCCTGCTCTGCATCACCCCACCCTCGCTCTACATACTGACTAGAGCGTTGTGTACCTCCCTCTGGAGCGATGTCTTCCTCCTCCATTGACTCCTCCTCATCCTCCTCACAAAGTGAGCCCTGCCCAGCCCTTTGTGAGGAACCACGTTGCGCTGACTGTCCAGAAGGTGATGGAATTTGTGACTCCTCATCCTCCACCTCTTCCAAAACCTCATCCCTTAGTGCTTGCAGTGTTTTTTGAAGCAGGCAGATAAGGGGGACAGTCAGGCTGACTAGTGCATCATCTGCACTCGCCATCCGCGTTGACTCATCAAACGCACGCAAAACGTGGCAGATGTCCTTCATAGAGGCCCACTCAGTAGTGGTGAAGTGTGAACGGCGCAAATTGCGAGTTGATTGCGCCTGATGCAGCTGATACTCCATTACTGCTGGCTGCTGCTCACACAACCGCTCCAACATATGTAACGTGGAATTCCACCTGGTGGGTACGTCACATATGATGCGATGTTC
Organism: Oophaga sylvatica; assembly: GCA_033576555.1. NCBI lineage: Eukaryota > Metazoa > Chordata > Amphibia > Anura > Dendrobatidae > Oophaga > Oophaga sylvatica. The sequence goes on from JARQOD010000511.1 coordinate 36,053, forward strand.
AGGAAGGCGAAATCTGCGTTGCAGAGCTGCAATGCGCGATCTGGCCATGCTGGAACGTCGCAAATGAGCGCACTCTAGGCGGACCTTGTGCAGCAGTGCATCAAGATCCGGATAGTCCCTCAAAAAACTCGACACGACCAAGTTGAGCACATGTGCCAGACATGGTATGTGAGTGAGGTTGCCAAGGCCCAGAGCTGCCACCAGATTTCGGCCATTGTCACACACTACCAAGCCTGGCTGGAGATTCGCTGGCAAAAACCACACGTCGCTCTCCTGCTTGATGGCATTCCAGAGCTCCTGCGCTGTGTGGCTTCGATTCCCCATGGAAATTAATTTCAGGACGGCCTGTTGACGTTTGGCCACGGCTGTGCTCATATCGGTCGCAACAGGTAAGCTTTCACGGGTCCATGTGGAGGTAGACCGTGACAGCTCCTGCAGCGATGATTCTGAGGAACTGGAGTAGGAGGAGGAGTCAATGTGGACAGACTGGATTCCTGCAATCCTTGGAGTTGGCAGAACACGTACAGCGCCACTCGCAAGATCTGTACCCGGCTCCACAACATTGACCCAATGGGCAGTGAGGGAAAGGTATCGTCCCTGGCCATGGGTACTTGTCCACGCATCGGTGGTCAGGTGGACCTTGCTACTGACGGCGTTTAGTAGCGCATGTTTAATTTTTCCCTCAACATGCTTTTGCAGACCAGGGACGGCTTGCCTGCTGAAATAAAATCGGCTGGGCACATTGTATTGTGGGACTGCCAATGCCATTAAGTTACAGAAACTGTCAGTCTCCACCAGCCTGAATGACAGCATTTCAAGGGACAGGAGTTTTGCAATGCCAGCATTCAGAGCCTGTGCTCGTGGATGGTTTGCCGAGTATGGCCGTCTTTTATCCCATGCCTGTGCTACCAATGGCTGTTTTGTGGCCTGGGAGTGTGAGGATGACAGGGAACTTGCAGCTGTGGGTGGAATAACACTGGGTCTCTGGACAACGGTGACAGAGGTTCTTCCATGGTGATCCTGTGAGGAAGCCGAACCAGCTGTGTGTGAGCTGGAGGAAGAGGCTCCAACACGAGCTGAAGATGTAGGTGCTGCTGTAGGTTGGCCTACATCTCCAGTGTGTCTTTGTAACTCAACCACGTGCTTTGTCCGCACATGTTTCCACATATTTGTGGTATTAAGGTTACTGACACTTTTACCTCTTTTTACTTTTTGATTGCACAGCTTGCATTTGACATAGCAAATATCATATGTAAGTGTGTCAAAAAAGGACCACGCAGTGCAAGTCCTGGGAGCGCCCGTTTTGGCTGTTGTAAGAGAACTGCTACGAACGGGTGCCAAACTGGAGGCTACAGGCAACCGAGTCTGCAGCCTACCTCTCCCTACTGTTTGGACCGTTGGGGCAATCTCTTCCTCAGAGCTGCTCCCACCACCTTCCTGTTCCTCACGCTATGTTGGGTCTTGGACCTCATCATCTCCAGTACCCTCTTCCAACACCTGCTGCTGTTGGGTGGTCTGGCCAGCACCATGCTCAACAGAAACTGGCACCTGAGTCTCATCATCATCAGATGCGTTCTGCGGTGTGCTGACCATCGGCACTGGCTCACCCGCCTCTTCAGATTCAGAGAGACACAGCTGTTGCGCATCACTGCATACTCCCTCTTCTTCACATTCCAGAATGCTGCTTGGCTGGGCCCCTGTTTGCAAGCCAACAGATTCTGAGAACAGAAGCAGAGACTCAGCTGGCTCCTTTACAGAGCTCTCTGACTGCCTGGGCAATTTGGCAGGCGGTGAAGAGACAGATGGTTGTTCAACAGTGCTGTGGTCCTGAGAGGAGGTGGAAGCAATTGAAGTCGATGCATTGGCTGCCATCCAACCAACAACGGCTTCAATTTGTTTTTCCCGCAGCAGGGGGTACGCCGAGCTCCTACAAAAGTGCGCATAAAGGAACGCTCACGGGGAAAACTGGTGGATGCTGTGTCACTGGGTGGGGCAGCAGCCACAGAATCCCCACGTCCTCTCCCTGCTGAAACTCCACGGCCACGACCACGTGCCTTACTCCCTGCCTTCTTCATCTTGGTAGATTGATAAAGAAAGTCAGAAAAGTTATAAGGCCTAAGTGTGGTTATTCCTCAGAGACTGCAGTGAACACTGCAGACAACTGTTCACTAGCTGTGAAAGGCCCCTTTGTGTACTTCTATAGTGTTTGCAACCAATGTATTGTATACGGATGTAAGCGCGTCACACTAATAGATTATATTTTTTTAAAATAGAATGGAGCAGCACCAATTAGAGAAAAATGTGAAGGATGAGGCAGTGACACACGCTCAGCAGACTACAACCAGCAGTGGTTGAAGAACTAACTGGAGCGTAATCTGCACTCAAAAAATGAAAAGCTCACAGACTACAGTGAACACTGCAGACAACTGTTCAGTAGCTGTAAAAGGCCCCTTTGTGTACTTCTATAGTGTTTACAACCAATGTATTGTATACAGATGGAAGCGCGTCACACTAATAGATTATATTTTTTTAAAATAGAATGGAGCAGCACCAATTAGAGAAAAATGTGAAGGATGAGGCAGTGACACACGCTCAGCAGACTACAACCAGCAGTGGTTGAAGAACTAACTGGAGCGTAATCTGCACTCAAAAAATGAAAAGCTCACAGACTACAGTGAACACTGCAGACAACTGTTCAGTAGCTGTAAAAGGCCCCTTCGTGTACTTCTATAGTGTTTGCAACCAATGTATTGTATACGGATGGAAGCGCGTCACACTAATAGATTATATTTTTTTAAAATAGAATGGAGCAGTACCAATTAGAGAAAAATGTGAAGGATGAGGCAGTGACACACGCTCAGCAGACTACAACAGTGGTTGAAGAACTAACTGGAGCGTGATCTGCACTCAAAAAATGAAAACGTCACAGACTACAGTGAACACTGCACACAACTGTTCACTATCTGTGAAAGGCTCCTTTCTGTACTTCTATAGTTTTGCAACCAATGTATTGTATACGGATGGAAGCGCGTCACACTAATAGATCACTGTTAATTTCAATTGAATGGAGCTGCACCAATTCCACAAAATAAAATAAAAAAAAGAGTCAGTGAGTGACACGTGCAGATGCCTACAAACAGCGGTGGATGCAGAGCAAACTGCAGCGTCACCTGCACTCTCACACACACACCTTGCACAGAGCTGTTAAAAGAACACTGCAAGGCAAAAGGAAGCTTTACACAGCGGTTGGTGCTAGCCTGCCTACAGCACAGTACACAAAATCGCAATCTCTAACTGTCCCTCAGAGTCAGCAGAGCAGCGTTCTGTCCCTAACTGAGTTCACAGCACAGTGACGCTAAAATGGCGGCGGCGCCTTTTATAGTGCATTCTGACATCATTTCAGCAGCCAATCACAGCCATGCCATTAGTTAAGATGACCGCAGCATTACAGGATGTGCCACACTTCGTAGGATTCCTCATTGGCTGACTAAAATCACATTGCCTCTCAAAGAATTATGGGAACTTCCGATTCCGGTATACGATATAGGAAAAATATCGGAACTAAGTATCGGAATTCCGATACAGCGAATATCGGCCGATACCCGATACTTGCGGTATCGGAATGCTCAACACTATTAGTGACATATTGACCTGAGAGATGAGATTCAGTGAAACATAAAATGTCTGCAAGACACATTTCATGATGACGCCTCACATCATCCATGTGGGCTGACAGTCCTTGTATGTTGTGGTGAATAATTGTTAATAAAGGAGAAATTGGCCATGGGAGACTATTGAGTAAGGGCATTGCATTATTGACTGCTGCTTCTTTCATGTTTTCCAAAGATCTTGTGATTTGTGGATCAGCATATATTTTATCTTCATTGAAGTCAATAATGTGCAGTCGAGAAAGTGAAGTAGTTCTACTGAGAGCAACATATGCCATACCTGGCTCAAAAATATGCTGTAGTGAAACTACTGCAGAAGTTGTAGTCATGCCTTGCACCTTATGGACTGTGCAGGCAAAAGCAAGTTTAATGGGAAACTGATGACGAACTACTCCTTTTCTGCTCAGGGGCTCTTCTATTCTTTCTATATACACCAAGTTATTTGCTGATGTTCTGTTGTGATTCCTCTGTCCAGCATGTGGATTATCTAATTCCACACCAAGCTTATTTATTACTATTTTATCATCCTTACACTGGGAAACAATGGTGACAATTTTTCCAAATGAGCCATTTACTAGTCCATCCTCCACATCTATGTTTCTAATGAGCATCACACGAGCACCCTCAGCAACCTGCAGCCTGTCTGGCAAATCCCCTTTACAACTTTCAAAAGGTGTTTTCTGTTTTTCCATCCGCCCTGTTTGAAGATCTTTTTTATAGTCATGTGCATCAATGTTAATTACTTCAGAATGCAAAGCAGATATGATGGTTGTGTTATGCTGATCTACATCTTTATTTCTGGCAAACACATGAAGGACATCCTTTGGACAGTCTGTCAGTTGAGTCACAGACTGAGAAAGTAAGGCTCTGTCAGATTCAGATAATGCCTCTCCCTTGCCTTTTAATCGAATTCTGTTTAGGAGTTCGGCAAATGCTATATCCTCCTTTTGCCGCATTATTTCTGTGAGGGTAACAACCTTGAACAAGTCTTGCCAGAAATCAAGCACATGGTCTTCAAATACACACAGAGGCTTAGCTTTCCCTGGAGGTGGCAACTGGTAGAAGTCTCCCACTGCTAGAAGAGACATGCCTCCAAAAGGTTTTTTGCTACCTTTTATGTCTTGTAGCCTCCAATGTATATAAGTAAACAGTGGTTTAGAGACCATGGACACCTCATCAATAATAATTATTTCTGCATTTGATAGCGTTACTCTCACTTCATCAAGACAGTTTCCCAGCCCCTGGTATGGTGGTTTAAGGCTTCTTGGTAGTTTCAAGATAGAGTGTAAGGTTTTACCTGAAATGTTAAAGGCTGCTGTGCCAGTGAAGGCTGAGAGTAGGACAGTAGGCATAGAAATGTCATTTTCCTCTGAAATCCTAGGAAGTCTCTGAAGTATCTTTGATGCCTCTAAATAGATACATTTAATGAGGTGTGATTTACCAGTCCCAGCTCCACCAGTCACAAATAGAAAAAACTGTTCAGGATTTTCTCCGCACACACGTCTTTCACACCATTTACGCACTGTATAGAAAATGGATGCCTGACTTTTATTCAGATTCTGATACATCTGTCTCAACACCACAGGGTTTACAACAGGGGCTTCAACTTTTACTGCTGTGTTGCATTTCTTTTTGGGACTTTTACTGTATTCAGGAACATCATCTAATTCATTTAGTTCCTCTGGGTTTATTTCCTCACGCTCTGAAATACACTCCAGTCTAATAAGTTCACTCTCAGGAGCAAGTGTACTCCATGCATCCTCCATCGGTCCATTTTGTTCAAGCTCTACAATGGCCTTTTCTATTGCTTTACAATTTTTTTCATATGGTAACCTATTTTTCTTGATAATTTGAAACACTCTCTGAAGATCATTACTTCCAGGAAGCTTTACAGTTCCCCAATCATAGAAAGATTGGTATGATGGAAATCTCCTGGTTTGAGTTGTGTATCTGAGCGGTAAGGTAGGTATAGTTTTAGTAATGTGACATAGAATTTCTCCGGAGAATTTTTCTCTGAAAATCGAGCATATCTAATGACAGCAGGTTTTCCTTGTGTTCGTTTTTGAATGAACCCAAAACCATTTTGAAGCGACAGGACATTGCTGCGATTTCTCTGTCTGCCATAGACTATTCTATAAGTGGAAGCAAATTCTGCCATGGACATTCCTTCAAAGTCTGGTGTGTCTGGCCTGTTTTTATATTTTTCAGGTATTCCTGACATCCAAACATTTTCTGATTCAGGACTTTTATCATTCAAGGACCTCAAGGGCAAACTCATTTTTAAAGCATTGTCATCTGTGGGTATGAATACAACAAGACGAGAACAGGATTTAAGCTTCAGACTGCATACACGGGCAACAGCTTCTTGAACACTGACCTCTCGGTTTTTTGAATAAGCCTGCATGATCAGTTTCATTTCATCACGATCAGATGTGTTTGTTTGTCTTGTTTCAGCAACAATTCTTTTAAGGAAATCACTCATCTCGTGTTCACCTTTTGAAATGTATGATAAAATGTACATTATACAGGAGTATGGATTAAGTATGTACTGAATATCGATATTTGCATTCCATGCTCTTAACAAATGCTTGTTATAATTATTTATCCAGGCATCCTTTGGCTGTCGTTTCATCATCATCATACTAGAATTGTTTAGGGAATTAATACAACTCTTGTATTCCTCACTACTTAATTTGCTTTGTGCGAGTAGCTGTAGTATGCTTGCAGATGATGCCTCAGGTTCATGTAGTAATTCCCAAAGGGGTTTAAGTTTCCTTTTTGCTTTTTCAAGAGACATAAAAGAATGATCATTCCCCAAATCATCTGCCTGCTCTTCTCTGGTCTGTGCTGGAGCTGGCCTTATTATGCAAGTATGTTCTATTGGTGGCTTTGGAAATCCAAATCTACAGTGTTTTTTCCCTTTTTTGCATGACTTGGAATGTTTTTTGCTGTGAGTTTGTACTTCAGTTACAATTTTATAAAGTTCTGGGTCAGCATTTTGATCAGGTAGCTGACATGTTATATATCTTTCCACAAACTTACACAGTTTTTCATCAGGATCTTCCTCAAATACAGGTGCATTCTGACACCAAGCCAAAAGATGTATATGTGGAGACCCTCTAGCTTGATATTCCACTCGAAAAAAGTAGTCAATGATCTCTCCAATAGGCTGTGCAGGTGACAAGAGTAGATGTCTTAGTAATGCATCTACTCGTTTTTCAAAGAGACGCATAGTTGTTACAGGGTTACTACGTAAAACCTCACATTTTGTGGCCCAGTCCATCTCTGAAAAGATCACTTGCTCATTTTGCTGTGCCTTTATTATTTGTATCACTTCTGGCCATCTCATTTCTGCCGCACTAAATGTACAGAAGAAAGTTGGAGTGCCCAACTGACGAAGCATAGCAAAAAGATCTCTCATGGTCTTCTCCCAGTAGGCTGGAGTGCCTCTCAAAGGCTGCATAAATCTGGTTACATCTTTATTCCTTACTAGCCTTTCCACTTCGTTCTTATCTTGCAGCATTTTAGCTGTGATTTTACGGCCATCTCTGGTCACAGGTTTTCCTTTCCGCAGCTGAATGGACATACTGGAAGTTGCTAAATGCATTTCAGTGACAAACTGTGCAAAAAAAATATAATTTGAGTCCATAGCAAAACGATTGTCGACAGAAAGGAGGCGTGCATTGAAGTATCTGCTTGGAGTTAAATTCCTGATTCTATTCATTTCATCTAAAGTGTTAATACCAGTAGGGAACTGAACTGGAAAAGACATAGCCTCTAGTTTTGGTACACTAAAAAAGCCCACTGGTTTGTTTCCTTCTGATGGTGCAACACAAAAGATCCCCTCACCAACTGTTGTAAGCTCTTGTGCAATATCAGATGGCTGTAAACAAGTATCAAAGTAGCAAGCGCCATTCTGTTCATTAGCCTCCTGTTCAGAAGCATGCGAGTCCTCATGAGCGTTTTCTTTAGAGGGGTCTTGAAGTAGGTTATTGTGTAAGCTGTCATTCTCTAAGGAACAGTCTGCTGCATTATTTACTTTAATGCCATCCCATTTGTCTGTTTCCATTAAATCAATTGCCTGTTGTATATCATCGCTAATATCAGATATGTTATTTATCATATCATGTTCATTTGTAAAGTCATTAAATATCTGATCAAAATGAGAGGCATCATGTATGATAGATATGTTTTTATATTCAGAATGGACTTCTTTTAGTTTTGACAGTGCAGTTAGTATTTTGCACATATTTATTGTTTGGAATTGGTAATGTCCTTTATAATTCATTCTTCTTTTTAGTTTTACTTTCAACAACTGAGATTGACTAATAGGCCTAGGTAAAGCATTAACTGTTTTCTCCACCTCTGATGGAACACACACAACAGACCCATGTATTGCTCTCTGCTGTCCTTTAGGGAGAGTGATTATTTTTGCAAACGGTATATATAGTGCTATCATGTGTCTTTCAAGTATGTTTAGATCAGCAAGTTCGGATGGAATTGGAGCCAGTTCTAACTTATTGAAAACAGTAATCAAAGGAATGTTTCCTGTCATAAGGTTTTCGTGGCAGCTATGGCAAATCCACTCTGTCATCCTTTCAGGAACTGCACATAGTTCTACAAGTTCACAGTCATCACTACAAACATGAACATATTTCCCTGTAAGACAATTCGATACCATGGCTAGGTTCTTTTTATAACGATCACGTTTGCACACTTTCACTTGATTAGGGAATAGGGCTCGGTGACAGCTTGTGCAGATGTGAGTTGGTCCACTCTGTATTTCCATCTGAAATGAATCAATAGCTTGTTGCATGATAGCACTAACTGTGTCACCTGAATTTGATATAACTGCTTTGAATGGTTGTCGAATTGGATGAAGTTTACACTGCTTATATTTATGCCGTATGTGGAAAGCACAACACATTTTATGAAATATTCTAAAATAACTATCATTTTTATACTTTTCTACAAAACTTTTTATCTTATTCTGTTTGTATTGAAGTGCAGATGCATAACGGGATTGCATGTAGGGTTTGCATTTTGATTGAAATTCCAGGTTATTGGCATAACGTTGCTTCATGTATGTTATCTTTTGTAATCTGTAGTCTGCAGAACAGGCATAACGTAAGTGCCCGTATGATTTGTTTCTCAGTCTGTACTGTGCATCACAGGCATAACGCAAGTTTCTGTATGATTTTTTTCTCAATCTGTAATGTGCATCACAGGAATAACGTAAGTTCCCATATGTTTTTTTTCTCAATCTGTACTGTTCATCACAGGAATAACGTTCTGCATTATATGATTTTTTCTTACTCTTCTGTTGAGAAGTTAAATACTTTTCTCGTTGGTACTTTAACTTGTTTGCCTTGTTTCATAATATATGTGCTTTTTCAATTTGGTAGCCTCTTTATGTGACATTTGTTTTTGTTCTTTTGTCAATACTATTCTGCGTCTTCTATTTTTGTTACGCTTTAGAATGGTTGAAATGTTTGAATCTGAAGTACTACTTTCAATGACTGGCATGTTCTTTTCAGTCACAGTAGACTGTATATCAGAGGAACACATTGGCTGCTGACTGTCTGTTATGTTCTCTTCACTCACAGCACACTGTACATTAGAATAACTGTTTTGGTGCTGACTGACTGTTGTACACATGACCAAAACTGGCATAAGCTCATACATACTCTCATCAGGTGTTTTCAGTAATTCATGACATAAAATCAATCTTTGAATCATATCATTGAGATGTTCAAAAGTCACCATCACAGCAGTACCTAAGCTATTTCCTGAGAACAATCCTTCAGGAGACCTACAGTGTGAATCAAAGAAGCCAAAACGCCCTGAACTGTTGCAGAACACAGCAAGAGTCAGAGGACTTATTGTGAGTAATGCATATTGTATACCTGAAGACAGACACTGCAGTCTTTCAGAAAGTTTCAAGAAGTCTGGTGCACCATCAGGTCCACTTTTTCTTAAATATCCATGCAGTGAGGGAAGTTTAATAACACTGTATGTATTCATATTGTATGCAACAGTGTCTGGAAGCTCATCAAAAGCTAAATAGTCATTTACAAACTTGCCCTCAGTAATCAGCTTTTGCTTTACGCTTGTATACAACAAGTCACCCACTTTCAAAATGTAATCAAGGTTGTTACTTGTAAACTGTGAGCGTTCATGTAGTGCAATGAGAAATGTGAGTGCATTGCAAGTACACTGTTTGTTTCTAGAAAACTCAGTATATCTGTCATCAGCCTGACTATGAGACGCTTGTACAGAAGTAATGCTGGTGACATGTTCTGTCTGCAATGTAGCAGCACCATCCATATTTTCTGCCTGTTTCTTCTCTACTGCGCTATGATCAAATACCGGCTGACCCGTCTTTTCACAAGCAGCAGAATTTATCCTTTGCAAGCGTATTTTTGAGCTTCAGATCTTTTTCCTTTACGTGGCTTCTGTAAACAATGATAACACATCTCTTTAGAAAAGTCTATTCATAAACAGCAGTATAAACAAAATCCTGTCAAGTAACAGACTTAGGGCCATGCAAAACTACGTTTTTGTGGCCATTTGCGCTCGCCACTCAAATGACCGCCAAAACGGACCTAAAAGCAGCCGCTCCGCCTCCATTGATTGTCAATGGAGGCGGCCGTCAGCTAGCATGCGCGGGTTTTCACTTTCCGGCCGCTTACCGCAGCTTCCGGGTTGCGGCCGCTCGCTGGCCACCGGAAAGACTCGGGAGCCCTATGGGGACTCCCGCCTCAACACCGAGCGCAAATTGTGGCCGTTTTGCACACACGTCTTTGCGGCCGTTTTAGCGGCTGCGCAAAACGGCCACAAAAACGTAGTGTGGCATCGCCCTAAGGGCTCATACACCCAACGTGTTTTAAATCCGTTTTGATGTTCAATTTTTGGAACAAAACACAGTTTAAAAACATTTGGTTTTATATTGTATTGTATTGTGTTTTATTATTGTATTGCCAAAAATCAAGCACATGTGAATGAATCCTAACTCACTGGATTACAGAGAGGCTACCAGTTAGCAGACACAAATAAACTGCCTCAAATTAATGAGGTAAAATTTTATTATGACAAAGGCCACATTCACACAGGCATGATTTTCATGCATTTTTGCAGAATTCTACATCAGTTTTTTAAAACAAAACCAGGACTTGATGCAGAAAATGGAAGAGGTGCAAATGTCTTCATTGTGCTCACCCTCTGTAGATTCCACTCCTGGTTTTGTTTTAAAAAAGATAGAATAGTAGTAGAATTATGCAAAAATGCACAAAATCAAGCACGTGTGAATGTGGCCTAACTCACTGATTACAGAGAGGGTAGCAGGTAGCTGACAAAAATAATAAAATGCCACATACTGTAATCTAAATAATGAGGTAAAATGTGTCACAACTAATATACAGATTATCATTTTTCTAACCTGTATAATATGCTGAATGAAAACACGCTGAAGAGTTCCCTCACACCGTGTGTGGTAAAGTATAAGTAGAAATCCCAGCAAAGTGGTCAGAGCTCTGTCTCTGGGCTTTGTGAGGAGATTTTCACCTGACAAAATGTCTGTACATCGGCCTGGCCAATGAGAATGCACCAAGGTTGACCAATGAGAATGCACCAAGGTTGGCCAATGAGAATGCACCAAGGTTGGCCAATGAGAATGCACCAAGGTTGACCAATGGAATGCACCAAGGTAGAAATACCCTACCACATAGTCCAACATTGCGTGGCCCCTACATGTTTGGGGGCCAGCATTGCGGGGCCCCTACATATTTGGGGGCCAATATTGCGGGGCCCCTACACAAATGGTGGCCAACATTGCGAGACCCATACATGTTTAGGGGGCCATTATTGCGGGGCCCCTACACATTGGGGGGCCAACATTGTGGGGCCCTAGAACTTTGGGGCTAACATTGCGGGGCCCGTACAGTTTGGGGGCCAGCATTGCGGGGCCCCGTGACGTTTGGGGGCCAACATTGCGGGGCCCCGTAACGTTTGGGGGCCAACATGTGCGGGGGCCCTGTGGCACATTTGGGGGCCAACATTGCGGGGCCCCGTTATGTTTGGGGGCCAACATTGTGGGGCCCCGTGATGTTTGGGGGCCAACATTGCGGGGCCCCGTGACGTTTGGGGGCCAACATTGCGGAGCCCCATGACGTTTGGGGGCCAACATTGCGGGGCCCCGTTATGTTTGGGGGCCAACATTGTGGGGCCCCGTGATGTTTGGGGGCCAACATTGCGGGGCCCCATGACGTTTGGGGGCCAACATTGTGGGGCCCCGTGATGTTTGGGGGCCAACATTGCAGGGCCCCGTGACGTTTGGGGGCCAACATTGCGGGGCCCCGTGACGTTTGGGGGCCAACATTGTGGGGCCCCGTGATGTTTGGGGGCCAACATTGTGGGGCCCCATGACGTTTGGGGGCCAACATTGTGGGGCCCCGTGATGTTTGGGGGCCAACATTGCAGGGCCCCGTGACGTTTGGGGGCCAACATTGCGGGGCCCCGTGACGTTTGGGGGCCAACATTGCGGAGCCCCATGACGTTTGGGGGCCAACATTGCGGGGCCCCGTTATGTTTGGGGGCCAACATTGCGGGGCCCTGTGACGTTTGGGGGCCAACATTGCGGGGCCCAGTGAGGTTTGGGGGCCAACATTGCGGGGCCAACATTGCGGGGCCCCGTTATGTTTGGGGGCCAACATTGCGGGGCCCTGTGACGTTTGGGGGCCAACATTGCGGAGCCCCATGACGTTTGGGGGCCAACATTGCGGGGCCCCGTTATGTTTGGGGGCCAACATTGCGGGGCCCCGTTATGTTTGGGGGCCAACATTGCGGGGCCCTGTGACGTTTGGGGGCCAACATTGCGGAGCCCCATGACGTTTGGGGGCCAACATTGCGGGGCCCCATTATGTTTGGGGGCTAACATTGCAGGGCCCTGTGACGTTTGGGGGCCAACATTGCGGGGCCCCGTGAGGTTTGGGGGCCAACATTGTGGGGCCAACATTGTGGGGCCCCGTTATGTTTGGGGGCCAACATTGCGGGGCCCCGTGATGTTTGGGGGCCAACATTGCGGGGCCCCGTGACGTTTTGGGGCCAACATTGCGGGGCCCCTGTGATGTTTGGGGGCCAAAATTGCAGGGCCCTGGGACGTTCTGGAGAAGAAATATTTGACTGTCAGTTCAGTGAGGCAACAACATTAGAACCTGGGAGCTTCCATTGGCCAGTAGTTGTCATGTGACCTTGTGTATCCCAGTTAGGCCGTGAATGAAGTACCTACAAGATTCTACTGGCCAATAAGGTCATGTGATGATGCTAGATTTGCATACATGGCAGCCTCCGCAATAATCTATGGCTATTTAAATTCCTATGGGAGTTTGTGTTTCCAGTTCAGGTCATTAAAATTCATGGCTGTGCCACCTACTACCCGGGGTCACTATAGCTCATGGGTTGTCACCTAGCAACCGGGTTATTTATAGCTGGTGTGGTAGTTGGTCCTTACAAACGCCTCACAACTATATTAGTGATTTATATGGGAGCCCATTGATTACAATGGGGCCATTAATTCCTATGGCAATTTATTTTTACGCCATTTTTTTACGCACGTTTTGAGGTGGCAAAATTTTTTTTCTACAAAAAGGTCCTCAGGGGGTTAACAGTCGGAGGAAAAATATCATTTTTCGATTTTAAAAAATTTCAAGCCCGAGACGTACATTTAAGTTCAAAATCAATGCATTCCAATGGGAAGATTTTTTTTTCAAACGTAAAGGGTTAAAAAGCAAAAAATCCGATCGACTCCAAAAATACTTAGCACACCTGTCACGGCAGCTAGCTTCAAAACCTTGTTTGAACGGAGTCTGTACACCGAGCGGTTCAGGCTGTATTAATTGCGCAAATCTGGAGAAGAAGAAGAACACGTAAAAAGAATAATGTGAATAACAATATAGTGCTTTTTCCAAAGCACAATAACTAGATGGGCATTTCCTGAAGGAAATACATGGTGCTTGAACAGCGCTGCTCAGCTTTACAGCAGTGTATGAGGAGTCGACTGTAGAAAGTAAAGTTAGAATATGAATGTTGTGTATAGCATGGCACAACCTGGGATGGGTTGTATATGGCCCCTTGGTAGCCACTTTGATGTGCGGGGCCCCTTGTTAGCCACTTTGGCCCCTTGGTAGCCATTTTGGCATGCAAGAATCCTTGTTAGCCACTTTGGTGCACACAGCCACTCGGTAGCCACTTTGGCCACTTGGTAGCACTGGCACTTTGGCACCTCAGTAGCCACTTTGGCCATTGGTAGCCACTTTGGAATATTCAGCACCTTGGTAGCCACTTTGGCTGCTTGGTAGCCACTTTGGCACATTCGACACCTCTGTAGCCACTTTGGCCACTTGGTAGCCATTTTGGCCACTTGTAGCCTCTTTGGCACATTGGCACCTCGGTAGCCACTTTGGTCACTTGGTAGCCACTTTGGCACATTGGTAGCCACTTTGGCACATTCAGCACCTCGGTAGCCACTTTGGCCACTTGGTAGCCACTTTGGAACATTCTGCACCTTAGTAGCCACTTTAGCCACTTGGTAGCCACTTTGGCACATTCGCACCTCGGTAGCCACTTTGGCCACTTGGTAGCCACTTTGGATGCATTCGGCACCTTAGTAGCCACTTTGGCCACTTGTTAGCCACTTTGTCCACTTGGTAGCCTCTTTGGTACATTCGGCACCTCGGTAGCCACTTTGGCCATTTGTAGTCACTTTAACACATTTGGAACCTTGGTAGCCACTTTGGTCACTTGGTAGCCACTTTGGCACATTCGGCACCTCGGTAGCCACTTTGGCACTTGGTAGCCACTTTGGCACATTCGGCACCTCAGTAGCCACTTTGGCCACTTGGTAGCCACTTTGGCACATCCGGCACCTCTGTAGCCACTTTGGCCACTTGGTAGCCACTTTTGCACATTAGACCCCTTGGTAGCCACTTTGGCCACTTGGTAGCCACATTTGGCACATTCGGCACCTCGGTAGCCACTTTGGCCACTTGGTAGCCACTTTGGCACATTCGACACTTCGGTAGCCACTTTGGCCACTTGGTAGCCACTTTGGCATATTCGGCACCATGGTAGCCACTTTGGCAACTTGGTAGCCACTTTGGCACATTTGGCACCTCGGTAGCCACTTGGGCACATTGGTAGCCACTTTGGCACATTCGGCACCTCGGTAGCCACTTTGGCCACTTGGTAGCCACTTTGGCACATTCGACACCTCTGTAGCCACTTTGGCCACTTGGTAGCCATTTTGGCCACTTGGTAGCCTCTTTGGCACATTCGGCACCTCGGTAGCCACTTTGGTCACTTGGTAGCCACTTTGGCACATTGATAGCCACTTTGGCACATTCAGCACCTCGGTAGCCACTTTGACCACTTGGTAGCCACTTTGGCCACTTGCTAGCACTTTGACGCATTCAGCACTTTAGTAGCCACTTTGGCACATTCGGCACCTCGGTAGCCACTTTGGCCACTTGGTAGCCACTTTGGCACATTCGGCACCTCGGTAGCCACTTTGGCCACTTGGTAGCCACTTTGCCACTTGCTAGCCACTTTGACGCATTCAGCACCTTAGTAGCCACTTTGGCACATTCGGCACCTCGGTAGCCACTTTGGCCACTCGGTAGCCATACTTGGTAGCCACTTTGGCACATTAGGCACCTCAGTAGCCACTTTGGCCACTTGGTAGCCACTTGCTAGCCACTTTAGCACATTTGGCACCTCGGTAGCCACTTTGGCCACTTGGTAGCCAATTTGGCCACTTGGTAGCCACTTTGGCACATTTTGCATCACGGTAGCCACTTTGGCCACTTGGTAGCCACATTGGCACATTCGGCACCTAAGTAGCCACTTTGGCCACTTGCTAGCCACTTTGGCACATTTGGCCCCTCGGTAGCCACTTTGGCCACTTGGTAGCCACTTTGGCACATTCGGCATTTCGGTAGCCAATTTGGCCACTTGGTAGCCACTTTGGCACATTCGGCACCTCAGTAGCCACTTTGGCAACTTGGTAGCCACTTTGGCACATTCAGCATCTCGGTAGCCACTTTGGCCACTTTTTAGCCACTTTGGCCACTTGGTAGCCACTTTGGCACATTCGGCACCTCGGTAGCCACTTTGGCACATTCGGCCACTCGGTAGCCACTTTGGCAACTTGGTAGCCACTTTGGCACATCCGGCACCTTGGTAGCCACTTTAGCCACTTGGTAGCCACTTTGGCACTTTTGGCACCTCGGTAGACACTTTGGCCACTTGGTAGCCACTTTGGCCACTTGGTATCCACTTTAGCACATTTGGCACCTCGGAAGCCACTTCGGCCACTTGGTAGCCACTTTGGTCACTTGGTAGCCACTTTAGCACCTCGGTAGCCACTTTGGCTACTTGGTAGTCACTTTGGCACATTCGGCACCCTAGTAGCCACTTTGGTCACTTGGTAGCCACTTTGCCCACTTGGTAGCCACTTTGGCACATTTGGCACCTCGGTTGCCACTTTGGCCACTTGGTAGCCACTTTGGCTACTTGGTAGCCACTTTGGCACATTAGGCACCTCAGTAGCCACTTTGGCCACTTGGTAGCCACTTGCTAGCGACTTTAGCACATTTGGCACCTCGGTAGCCACTTTGGCTACTTGGTAGCCACTTTGGCACATTCGGCACCTCGGTAGTCACTTTGGCCACTTGGTAGCCTCTTTGGCACATTAGGCACCTCAGTAGCCACTTTGGCCACTTGGTAGCCACTTTGGCCACTTGCTAGCCACTTTGACACATTCGGCACCTCGGTAGCCACTTTGGCCACTTGGTAGCTACTTTGGCACATTCGGAACCTCGGTAGCCACTTTGGCTACTTGGTAGCCACTTTGGAACATTAGGCACCTCAGTAGCCACTTTGGCCACTTGGCAGCCACTTTGGCCACTTGCTAGCCACTTTGGCACATTTGGCACCTCGGTAGCCACTTTGGCTACTTGGTAGCCACTTTAGCACATTTGGCACCTCGGTAGCCACTTTGGCTACTTGGTAGCCACTTTGGCACATTCGGCACCCTAGTAGCCACTTTGGCCTCTTGGTAGCCACTTTGGCCACTTGGTAGCCACTTTGGCACATTCGGCACCTCGGTAGTCACTTTGGCCACTTGGTAGCCACTTTGGCACATTAGGCACCTCAGTAGCCACTTTGGCCACTTGGTAGCCACTTTGGCCACTTGCTAGCCACTTTGACACATTCGGCATCTCGGTAGCCACTTTGGCCACTTGGTAGCCACTTTGGCACATTCGGCACCTCGGTAGCCATTTTGGCACATTCGGCACCTTGGTAGCCACTTTGGCCACTTGGTAGCCACTTTGGCACATTCGTCACCTCTGTAGCCACTTTGGCCACTTGGTAGCCACTTTGGCCACTTGGTAGCCACTTTAGCACATTCGGCACCTCGGTAGCCACTTTGGCCACTTGGTAGCCAATTTGGCCACTTGGTAGCCACTTTGGCACATTCGGCACCTCGGTAACCACTTTGGCCACTTGGTAGCCAATTTGGCCACTTGGTAGCCACTTTGGCACATTCTGCATCACGGTAGCCACTTTGGCCACTTGGTAGCCACATTGGCACATTCGGCACCTCAGTAGCCACTTTGGCCACTTGGTAGCCACTTTGGCACATTCGGCATTTCGGTAGCCAATTTGGCCACTTGGTAGCCACTTTGGCACATTCGGCACCTCAGTAGCCACTTAGGCAACTTGGTAGCCACTTTGGCACATTCGGCACCTCGGTAGCCACTTTGGCCACTTGGTAGCCACTTTGGAACATTCGGCACCTTGGTAGCCACTTTGGCTGCTTGGTAGCCTCTTTGTCCACTTGGTAGCCTCTTTGGCACATTCGGCACCTCGGTAGCCACTTTGGCCACTTGGTAGCCACTTTAGCACATTCGGCACCTCAGTAGCCACTTTGGCTACTTGGTAGCCACTTTGGCACATTCGGCACCTCGGTAGCCACTTTGGCACATCCGGTACCTTGGTAGTCACTTTGGCCACTTGATAGCCACTTTGGCACATTCTGCACCACGGTAGCCACTTTGGCCACTTGGTAGCCACTTTGGCACATTCTGCACCACGGTAGCCACTTTGGCCACTTGGTAGCCACTTTGGCATATTAGGCCCTCGGTAGCCACTTTGGCCACTTGGTAGCCACTTTGGCACATTCGGCACCTCAGTAGCCACTTTGGCCACTTGGTAGCCACTTTGGCATATTCGGCACCTCGGTAGCCACTTTGGCCATTTGGTAGCCACTTTGGCACATTCGGCACCTCGGTAGTCACTTTGGCAACTTGGTAGCCACTTTGGCACATTCGGCACCTCGGTAGTCACTTTGGCCACTTGGTAGCCACTTTGGCACATTGGTAGCCACTTTGGCACATACAGCACCTTGGTAGCCACTTTGGCCACTTGGTAGCCACTTTGGCACATTGGTAGCCACTTTGGCACATTCAGCACCTTGGTAGCCACTTTGGCCACTTGGTAGCCACTTTGGCCACTTGCTAGCCACTTTGAAACATTCAGCACCTTGGTAGACACTTTGGCCACTTGGTAGCCACTTTAGCCATGTTGACACATGCTGTCACTTTGCCTCAGGGGCCAATTTGGTGCTCCAGGCCCCTCAGGGGCCACTTTGGCACACTGAGCTTCTAAAGCCACTTTGGCGTCCATGGGGCTTTTTAGAAGCCATTGGCGCGCTGTCTGTGGCCCCGTGTGCTGCCTGGGGCCCCGTGTGCTGCCTGGGGCCCCTGTGTGCTGCCTGGGGCCCTGCGCTGCGCCTTTAAGACCTTGAATCAGCGATCTGTCAGCTTCTATTAGCTGATACGGGTCATGTGTGGAAGCTGCATTTGCATAATTGCCATCTTTGTAAGGTCACTGCACCTGTGCTGTGGCTTCAATCCATGTCAGTTGGGGGTCATGGAAAGGTCGCCATTAATTCCTATGGGAAAATTTTTGCTTAAAATGCGATTTTTTATAAAAACTAAAAATCAGATTGACTCCAAAAATACATAAAAGCAAATTGGTGAAACACCAAAGAAACGACAACAGATCCAATTGTATTGTAGAAAAAATACCAAAATTTTTATTCATTTAATTACATGTATATAGACGGACAGGTGTAATAAAACGGTGAACAACTAGAGAGGTATGATGTCAATCCAGGACATCTGCCACTAATTACATCCACCTGGGTTCCCTAATGGTGGTTAAATAGTATTGGGCACATATTTATCTGAGCGATTATAGAAAAGCGGTATCATATGGTCAGTTTTAGTATAGAGGATAAATATATATATACACACCTTGCCAGTATATCAGATAATATATATGTCACACATGTGACCAGACAAAGATAATGACATCAGTGTGTCTAAACAAGGATGTATATCCACTTCCAATCCATATTAAGGCCATGTGCTGAGAAATCAGCCTTAAAATATTTTTCTGAACAATTATAAAGAGCGGTCATATATAATCAGAATTGTATAGAGGATACACATATATCGCCGATACATATAGAACAAAGCATATGCCGCACATATAGCAAGACTATGACAACCATGTGTCTAATAAGGATCTATATCTAATTTGAACCAACATTAATATCATGTGCTGAAAATCCGCTTAAAAAGCATCAGATTGTGCCTATTGAAAACCACCAGTGCCTGTAGGTAATCCACAGAAACATGTGGAACTAAGTCATACCCAGCAGAACATATTGACTGGATGTATATAAATGAGGGAACATTACCTCCGAAATAGTAACCGGCACATATAAGGGAACACCAGCTGAGTGCAAACGTGCCCCGACGCACGTTTCGGATAAAGCTCCTTCGTCAGGGGGCTTTATGACTTAGTTCCACATGTTTCTGTGGATTACCTACAGGCACTGGTGGTTTTCAATAGGCACAATCTGATGCTTTTTAAGCGGATTTTCAGCACATGATATTAATGTTGGTTCAAATTAGATATAGATCCTTATTAGACACATGGTTGTCATAGTCTTGCTATATGTGCGGCATATGCTTTGTTCTATATGTATCGGCGATATATGTGTATCCTCTATACAATTCTGATTATATATGACCGCTCTTTATAATTGTTCAGAAAAATATTTTAAGGCTGATTTCTCAGCACATGGCATTAATATGGATTGGAAGTGGATATACATCCTTGTTTAGACACACTGATGTCATTATCTTTGTCTGGTCACATGTGTGACATATATATTATCTGATATACTGGCAAGGTGTGTATATATATATTTATCCTCTATACTAAAACTGACCATATGATACCGCTTTTCTATAATCGCTCAGATAAATATGTGCCCAATACTATTTAACCACCATTAGGGAACCCAGGTGGATGTAATTAGTGGCAGATGTCCTGGATTGACATCATACCTCTCTAGTTGTTCACCGTTTTATTACACCTGTCCGTCTATATACATGTAATTAAATGAATAAAAATTTTGGTATTTTTTCTACAATACAATTGGATCTGTTGTCGTTTCTTTGGTGTTTCACCAATTTGCTTTCATGTATCATTTAGCGATAGATCCTTTAATTTCCCACTAGCAGCACTTAATGACTATTATATATCCTACTACAGCAATGCTGCGTATATCAATGCTGCTTATCGTTGTGTGTCATATTTCTGCAGTGTCCAAAAATACATAGCACACCTGTCCCCACCGAGGGCTTCGAAACGCCACCTGAACGGGGTCTCTGCGCGGAGCGGTTCGGGCCGCATTAATTGCAGAAAACGCGGAGAAGAAGAAGAATAAACTAGATGTGTATTTCCTGAAGGAACTACAGATTGTGCTTTGAATTGGTGCCCGGTAGTGTTGAGCGAACATGCTCGGACATGCTCCGTTAACCCTTGAGCATCGGGGTGCTCGGACATGCTCGGAACTCTGCAGAACACCTCATGTATTCGGGCAGGAAGCTCGGATGCCTGCCCAGCAAGTATGGGAGCCCATTGATTACAATGGGGCCATTAATTCCTATGGCAATTTATTTTTACGCCATTTTTTTACGCACGTTTTGAGGTGGCAAAATTTTTTTTCTACAAAAATGTCATCAGGGGGTTAACAGTCGGAGGAAAAATATCATTTTTCGATTTTAAAAAATTCCAAGCCCGAGACGTACATTTAAGTTCAAAATCAATGCATTCCAATGGGAATTTTTTTTTTTCAAACGTAAAGGGTTAAAAAGCAAAAAATCCGATCGACTCCAAAAATACTTAGCACACCTGTCACGGCAGCTAGCTTCAAAACCTTGTTTGAACGGAGTCTGTACACCGAGCGGTTCGGGCTGTATTAATTGCGCAAATCTGGAGAAGAAGAAGAACACGGAAAAAGAATAATGTGAATAACAATATAGTGCTTTTTCCAAAGCACAATAACTAGATGTGTATTTCCTGAAGGAACTACAGATTGTGCTTTGAATTGGTGCCCGGTAGTGTTGAGCGAACATGCTCGGACATGCTCCGTTAACCCTTGAGCATCAGGGTGCTCGGACATGCTCGGAACTCTGCAGAACACCTCATGTATTCGGGTAGGAAGCTCGCAAACGCCTCACAGCTATATTATTGATTTATATGGGAGCCCATTGATTACAATGGGGCCATTAATTCCTATGGCAATTTATTTTTACGCCATTTTTTTACGCACGTTTTGAGGTGGCAAATTTTTTTTTCTACAAAAATGTCCTCAGGGGGTTAACAGTCGGAGGAAAAATATCATTTTTCGATTTTAAAAAATTCCAAGCCCGAGACGTACATTTAAGTTCAAAATCAATGCATTCCAATGGGAACATTTTTTTTTTCCAAACGTAAAGGGTTAAAAAGCAAAAAATCCGATCGACTCCAAAAATACTTAGCACACCTGTCACGGCAGCTAGCTTCAAAACCTTTTTTGAACGGAGTCTGTACACCGAGCGGTTCGGGCTGTATTAATTGCGCAAATCTGGAGAAGAAGAAGAACACGGAAAAAGAATAATGTGAATAACAATATAGTGCTTTTTCCAAAGCACAATAAATATAAGAAATCGGATTACAATATGTTGCTTGAACCTAGAGGTTCAAGCACCATAACTAGATGGGCATTTCCTGAAGGAAATACATGGTGCTTGAACAGCGCTGCCGGCTTTACAGCAGTGTATCAGGTGTCGACTGTAGGAAAGTAAAGTTAGAATATGAATGTTGTGTATAGCGATGGCACAACCTAGGATGGGTTGTATATGGCCCCTTGGTAGCCACTTTGATGTGCTGGGCCCCTTGTTAGCCACTTTTGCCCCTTGGTAGCCATTTTGGCATGCAAGAATCCTTGGTAGCCACTTTAGTGCACACAGCCCCTCGGTAGCTACTTTGGCCACTTGGTAGCCACTTTGGCACATTCGACACCTCAGTAAACACTTTGGCCACTTGGTCGCCACTTTGGCCACTTGGTCGCCATTTTGGCCACTTGGTAGCCACTTGGCACATTCGCCACCTCGGTAGCCACTTCAGCCACAGTGTGCTGCCTGTGGCCCCTGTGATCTGCATGTGGCCCCTGTGCTCTGCCTGGGGCCCCGTGCACTGCCTGTGGCCCCTGTGCGATGCCTGGGGCCCCTGTGTGCTGCCTGAGGCCCCGTATGCTGCCTGGGGCACCGTATGCTGTCTGGGGCCCCTGTGTGCTGCCTGGAGCCCCTGTTCTCTGCCTGGGGCCCTGTGTGCTCCCTGGGGCCCCTGTGCTCTATCTGGGGCTCAGTGTGCTGCCTGGGGACCCTGTGCACTGCCTGGGGCCCTGTGCGCTGCCTGGGGCCCCTGTGTGCTGCCAGGGAACCCGTGTGCTGCCTGGGGCCCCTATGCTCTGCCTGGGGCCCCGTGTGCTGCCTGGGGCCCCAAGCGTTGCCTGGGGCCCCTGTGCTCTGCCTGGTGATGTACGCTGCCAGAGGCCCCATGCGCTGCCTGGGCCCCTGTGCTCTGCCTGGGGAACTGTGCGCTGCCTGTGGCCCCTGTGCATGGCCAGGGGCCCCGTACGCTTTCTGGGGCCCCTGTGCTCTGCCTGGGGCCCAGTGTGCTGCCTGGGGTCCCTGTGTGCTGCCTGGGGCCCCTTGAGCTGCCTGGGGCCTCGTGTGCTGCCTGGTGCCGTGTGCTGCCTGTGGCCCCTGTGCACGGCCAGGGGCCCCGTACGCTTTCTGGGGCCCCTGTGCTCTGCCTGGGGCCCAGTGTGCTGCCTGGGGCCCCTTGAGCTGCCTGGGGCCTCTGTGCTCTGCTTGGTGCCGTGTGCTGACAGGGGCCCCATGTGCTGCCTGGGCCCCTGTGCGCTGCCTGTGGCCCCTGTGCTCTGCCTGGGGCCCTGTGCGCTGCCTGTGGCCCCTGTGCTCTGCCTGTGGCCCCGTGTGCTGCCTGTGGCCCGTGTGCTGCAGGGGCCCCGTTCGCTACCTGGGGCCCCTGTGCTCTGCCTGGGGCCCCGTGCGCTGCCTGTGGCCCCTGTGCGCTGCCTGTGGCCCCTGTGCACTGCCTGTGACCCCTGTGCGCTGCCAGGGACCCGTGCGCTGCCAGGGTCCCCGTGCGCTGCCTGGGACCCCTGTGCTCTACCTGGGGCCCTGTGTGCTGCCTGGGGCCCTGTGAGCTGCCTGGGGCCCCTGTGCGCTGCCTGGGGTCACGTGTGCTGCCTGTGGCCCCTGTTCTCTGCCTGGGGCCCCTGTACTCTGCTTGGGGCCCCGTGCACTGCCTGTGGCCCCTGTGCGCTGCCTGGGGCCTGGTGCGCTGCCTGGGGCCCCTGTGCTCTGCTTGGGGCCCGTGCACTGCCTGTGGCCCCGTGCGCTGCCTGTGGCCCCGTGCGCTGCCTGGGGCCTCGTGCGCTGCCTGTGGCCCCTGTGTGCTGCCTGGGGCCCCGTGCACTGCCTGGGGCTCCGTGCGCTGCCAGGGGCCCCGTGTGCTGCCTGGGGCCCCTGTGCTCTGCCTGGGGCCCCTGTGAGCTGCCTGGGGCCCCGTGCGCTGCCTGGGGCCCCGTGAGCTGCCTGGGGCCCCGTGCGCTGCCTGGGGCCCCTGTGCTCTGCCTGGGGCCCCTGTGAGCTGCCTGGGGCCCCGTGCGCTGCCTGTGGCCCCGTGCACTGCCTGGGGCTTCGTGCGCTGCCTGTGGCCCCTGTGTGCTGCCTGGGGCCCCGTGCGCTGCCTGGGGCTCCTGTGTGCTGCCAGGGGCCCCGTGCGCTGCCAGGGGCCCCGTGCGCTGCCTGGGGCCCCGTGCGCTGCCTGGGGCCCCTGTGCTCTGCCTGTGGCCCCTGACCGCTGACTGGGGCCCCTGTGCTCTGACTGGGACCCCGTGCCCTGCCTGTGGCCCCTGTGCACTGCCTGTGGCCCCGTGCGCTGCCTGTGGCCCCTGTGCGCTACCTGGGGCCCTGTGAGCTGCCTGTGGACCCGTGCGCCACCTGGGGGCCCGTGCACTGCCTGGGGCCCCTGTGCGCTGCCTGGGGCCCCGTGTGGTGCCTGTGGCCCCTGTGTGCTGTGTGGCACCCCGTGTGCTGCCTGGGGCCCTGTGTGCTGCCTGGGGCCCTGCGCTGCCCCTTTAAGACCTTGTATTTGCATAGCTGCCATCTTTGTAAGTCACTGCACCTGTGCTGTGGCTTCAATCCATGTCAGTTGGGGGTCATGGAAAGGTCGCCATTAATTCCTATGGGAATTTTTTTGCTTAAAATGCGATTTTTAAAAAAAACTACAAATCAGATCGACTCCAAAAATACATAGCCCACCTGTCCCCACTGAGGGCTTCGAAACGCCGCCTGAACGGGGTCTCTGCGCCTAGCGGTTCGGGCCGCATTAATTGCAGAAAACGCGGAGAAGAAGAAGAACTAGATGTGTATTTCCTGAAGGAACTACAGATTGTGCTTTGAATTGGTGCCCGGTAGTGTTGAGCGAACATGCTCGGACATGCTCCGTTAACCCTTGAGCATCGGGGTGCTCGGACATGCTCGGAACTCTGCAGAACACCTCATGTATTCGGGCAGGAAGCTCTGTTTATAGCTATTTATAGCTGGTGTGGTAGTTGGTCCTTACAAACGCCTCACAGCTATATTATTGATTTATATGGGAGCCCATTGATTACAATGGGCCATTAATTCCTATGGCAATTTATTTTTACGCCATTTTTTTACGCACGTTTTGAGGTGGCAAAATTTTTTTTCTACAAAAATGTCCTCAGGGGGTTAACAGTCGGAGGAAAAATATCATTTTTCGATTTTAAAAAATTCCAAGCCCGAGACGTACATTTAAGTTCAAAATCAATGCATTCCAATAGGAAGATTTTTTTTTTTCAAACGTAAAGGGTTAAAAAGCTAAAAATCCGATTGACTCCAAAAATACTTAGCACACCTGTCACGGCAGCTAGCTTCAAAACCTTGTTTGAACGGAGTCTGTACACCGAGCGGTTCGGGCTGTATTAATTGCGCAAATCTGGAGAAGAAGAAGAACACGGAAAAAGAATAATGTGAATAACAATATAGTGCTTTTTCCAAAGCACAATAAATATAAGAAATCGGATTACAATATGTTGCTTGAACCTAGGAGGTTCAAGCACCATAAATATCCTACATATTAGATATCGGTATTATCATTTAATGCTTATCCTGGTTCCATCAGAAAATAGTGTATATCACCACCATTTATGTGACCTCTAATCCACCATCTATGCTCCATAAAACGCATCATCTGCACAATGTGTATTGGGACAAAGGAGCCTGTCATTAACCCTGCAAATAAATGAGCATTCAGAATATACGAATGCTAAATAAGTTCACTACAGGCTTATGACAATACCAAACAAGAATTTTGATGCCCGTTCTGATATTATTATTCTTAGTAGTGATGCATGATTTCATTTCTTTTATTTAACCCTTCAGGGTATCTGGTATTTAAGCTGAAAATCCAAAATGCTTCTCTAGTGAGAAGACATCTTTTGGAATCTCCTCCTCTGGCTAATTTGCGAACATGTTCTATACCTATTACCTGCATAGATTTAGTATTTCCCTAATGGCAATCTATAAAATGTTTAGATGCCATGGAAATACTTCTGAAGTCGTTTTTTTTTATTTTCTATATCTCAAAGATGCTCAGTAATGCGAACTTTCAATTTTCTAGTTGTACATCCCACATAAATTATATTGCATACATTGCATATAATTAAATAGACAACATTTTCCGTATTGCAATTAATAAATTCTTTAATAATATGTGTCTGTGTTTTTCCTGAGTCGCAAAAGTTTTTTTCATTTTTTGCTACCCCACATGTTTTACATATTCTGGCCCCACATTTGTAGAAGCCTCTTGTTTTAAGCCAGTTGTGACAAATTTCACGAGATGAAAAATAACTAGGGGACACTGAATCTCCAATGGTTGGTGCGCGTCTGGCTACAATATTTACACCTGAGCGCAGAATTTCCTCCAAAGTTTTATCTTCATACAGGATTGGGATACATTTCTGTATGATTTTTTTAATTTGTTTAAACTGCCTAGAATAACGTAGAAAAATATTTAGACTTGAGAGTCCTCAGTGGTTGATACCTTTTAATGGCTAACTGAAAAGATGGTAACAAATTGCAAGCTTTCGAGACTACTCAGGTCTCTTCATCAGGCAAAGACAGAGACAGACAAAGGCAGAGACCGGAGTAGTCTCGAAAGCTTGCAATTTGTTACCATCTTTTCAGTTAGCCATTAAAAGGTATCAACCACTGAGGACTCTCAAGTCTAAATATTTTTCTATCTACTGGCTAACACGGTACGAAGATGCACATCTTTCCTATATAGAATAACGTAAGCTGACACATGACTTTTTATTAGAATTAGTTGAAGTAGATATCGATTGTAGCAGTTCTTCCCTATTTCTATCCTGTGCTATTTTTCTGGCTCTTTTTAGGCCTCTTTCACACTTCAGTCGTGCAACGTCAGTCAAAATCCGTCAAAATGTGAAAAAAACGGATTCGCCATTTTTTTTTGGCGGATCCGTTTTTTTCCCATAGACTTGCATTAGTGACGGATTTTGACGGATGGTCGTCCGTTAGGTCCGTTTTTGGACGGATCCGCCAAAAAAATGGCGTCCGTCATTTCAAAAAAACGTCCAATGCAACGCTTTTTTTGACCGCCAAAATGGCGGACAACGGCGGATCCGCCGCATCCGCCATTTTGTACAATGGCCGCCTATGGGCGGCGGATCCGCCAGCATCCGTTTTTGACGGAATCCGCCTGCGGATCCGTCGCCTTTATTGAAAACCATAGTAAAATGCAGAAAACAGTGTCCGGGGTCTCTCTCTCTCTCTCTCTCGTCCGGACTTACATTTCCGGAACAAAATTTTCATCATTTCCGGGTGAAATCTTCTTGGCGGATCCATCAGAAAACTGACCAGCTTTGCATCCGTTTTTTTACTTTTCTGACGGATCCGCCATTTTCACGGTTAGGCGGACGTCACACAACGGAAGTGTGAAAGAGGCCTTAAAGACCAATATGGATATTTTCGTTGTTTCATTTTATTGTTCAGCTGATCAAGTTCTTTTTTCAAGTCTGCAGAATCAGAACAATTCCTTCTATGCCTTATATGCTCACCAACTGGTATAGCCTTGATAACATGTTTAGGATGTCATCTACTGGCATGAAGCATTATATTGCCACTAATTGGTTTGACATGTGTTTTTGTAACTATTTCCTCGCCTAGTACTCCCTTCAGCTCCAGATCCAAAAAGACAATTGCAAATAAATCATGTTTGTAAGTGAATCTGACATTCATATCATTGGAATTGAGATATTCAATTAATGCAAGTACGGCAGATACATCTCCCTCCCAAAGAATGAGGGTATCATCGATGTATCTACCGTACCAATGGATATTATTATAAAATGGATTTGCATCAGAATATATATATTTCATTTCCCAAAAAGCCTTAGATAGATTAGCCAAAGATGGTGAATACTTGGCTCCCATAGGGACTCCTGACTTCTGCAAATATATTGTGCCATCAAATGAGAAGTAATTGTGCTGTAAGAGAAATTGGATCACTTCTATCAGATATTCTTTTAATTCAACTGTATATTCACTGTATTCCTCTAGAAAAAACCGCAATGCTTCAATAGCTACTGAATGGGGTATACATGTATACAGAGAAATGACATCACAACTTAGCCAAGATAAATCTTGCGTCCACTTTTTTTCATAAAAAGCACTTAGGACATCACGAGAATCTTTCAAATGACCTGGAAGCTTAAACACCAAAGTTTGTAATAAAGAATCTGCCCATTCACACATACGTTCACTGAAAGAACCTATTCCAGACACTGTAGGTCTCATTGGTGGAATTGCACATCCCTTATGAATTATTGGCAGACCATATATTATTGGTAAAATAGGTTTTGAAACATATACATAATCTGCCTGTTTTTTGCTGAGAATGCCCAAATGAAGACCCTCTGCAATGATTTTTTCCATTTGTTCGTTATATATTTTAGTAGGGTCAGATTTTAATTTAAAGCAAAATCAAAGTCAAAATCCAAAAAAGGGCTATTTAGCCAAAATCATAAAGAAAACCCAAAAATTATACTTTATTAATCATATACTATAATAAGTAGCACCAAAATTGACTAGGTTAACAGAAATTGTTCAGAATTAAAATATTGGGCCCATCTGGATGTCCCTAGTATCCTGCTAGGCTGACACCTGCCTTGCCGCGGAGGTTGGCACCCTAGGGGGGAGCGTTGTGGCGCCCCGCTCAACGATGGCTCACCCTAGTGGCCCTGATAGACCCTGCGGCTAAAGTGAGTCCCACTACCCGATAACTAAGGGGACCCCTATATCTAGACAGAGACCTGCTGTACTAGTACATCCCTATGTCCCAATAATGTAAAAACAGAACACAGGTCGTATAAGTATTGTGGTGGCTGCAGGTTATGACCTGTCATGTATCACCCAAGTTCTTAGGGTTAATAATGTATTGCCCAGTTTTTTACTGGCTTAGAGAGCAAATAGATAAAGAGATACAAATACAAACTGCTCTCAATGTAAGATACCTCTGTCTGACCTCAGTATAGATTATTAAAGGTCATAGATAGGTAAAGTCTCAGCCCTACTTGGTGTTCTATGATCAGTAAAGGTCTAAGTAAAGATGTTCCAAGTATTACAATGAAAATATGCCATAAATTGGGTCCTGGTACAAATGATTACGGATATATAACTCAGGTCATCCTGCGGTGTACAAAACTCCTATACACAGATAAAGACCAATAAAGCATTTGACCCTGCACGGCTAATAGATGCACCGATATAGCAATACTTAGCTTGACACTTAGACTCGGCAGCCACCACGATAACGACCCCTAGCTTAGCGCCTCAACGCGTTTCGCCTATGTAGGCTCATCAGGAGGCTAGATGAGACAGATCAAAAGTCCTGTGCATGGTGCGGTAGCTAACCTGCAATGCGTTACTGTTCCCCATTTATACAAACCGCCAGACAGCAATATCCGGCGCTGCCAGCATAGGGCGGAGCAACATGGCCAGCGTCATCTGCCGCCCTCTCTAATAGAAGTAGTGGATTGGTGCAAATCCCTCCACCACGTGAGTGCCGCCCCCGTATCACTGTTCAGCCCATAAACAGCAGGGTAAAACGGGGGATGATACGTCATGCAGGCACTGCCCCGCCCTGTCTATGTCGTGGGCAGATACATCATCTGGCTCCGCCCACCAGCGTCACATTCTCCAGAGGGAGGGAGTGAGCAAGAGAAAGCGACGGCCCAAAGCACTGCCGCCTTCACTCCTCCCCTCCAGCCGACAAATCAAGGAGCAAATGCGCATATCAAAGATCCATATAGCGCCGCCTCCAATGTGTAAGTCATATGTTATTTTGAGACCGCTCCCATTTTTATAAAATATAGCCCGGGGTTTCATAGATGCCCGAATAGAGGCCGGTAGTAAATGTCCTCCTAGGCCTGCAGTTGTTGCTATAAAGCAACTTGTTCATTTAAAGAGATAAATATCCCAATGTGTTAATCAAGGATATCTAAATTCCCATCTCACGGACAGGGTGTTAATGATCCACAATACCACAATACATTGGAATCTCTTGTTTCGCGGCTCTTATGGAGCAACAAATGAAAATGGGGAAACAGGTTTAAAATTGATATTGCATACCGAGCTATGCGGATCTCAATTTAAGAGATCTTTCAACATGGAATCGTCTGCAGTAGTTTCCTTTCTGGACCCCAAAGGTTAGTAGGCTACAAGAAACAGGCAAAAGAGTTGAGTTCATTCAAACCGAAGGGTTCTAGGGAATTCATTCTAAAAATCCATTCACATTCCCTCCTGAGGATCACATTATCAGCATCTCCGCCTCTAGGGTTGGTATGTACCACTTCGATAATCATGAAAGATATGTCACTCAGGTTGCCATTGTGAATGGCATTCATGTGTCGTGCTAGGGGGGTGTCTCTATTGTTGCGGATGTCTCCCACATGTTCCCCAACCCTTCTTCTAAATTCCCTTTTGGTTTTCCCTATGTAATCTTTGGGACATGAGCACGTACCTTTATAAACCACAGCCGTGGTTTTACAGTTGGAGAAATCTCTAAGGAAGAATCTATTGCCTGTGGAAG
Source organism: Oophaga sylvatica (assembly GCA_033576555.1). NCBI lineage: Eukaryota > Metazoa > Chordata > Amphibia > Anura > Dendrobatidae > Oophaga > Oophaga sylvatica. The sequence goes on from JARQOD010000511.1 coordinate 66,409, forward strand.
CACTGGAAAAACTTTTTGCCGTTGACATCCATTTACACAAAGTGCAATTCCCACATTTGAAAAATCCAATTGGCTTCCTCTCTAGCCAAGTGCCTTCCCTTACCGGTCTCCTATATTGGCTGTGCACAAGGAAATCCCTAATCGATCTCCCCCTCCTGAATGTGATGTTCGGTCGCATGCCCACCACATCTCTGAGATCTGGATCCATTCTCAGAATGTCCCAGTGTCTTGATAGGATACGTCTCACTTCTTCATGCCCATGATCATAGGTGCCTATCACCCTGGTGACCTCAGAGGTTTCCTCTCTTCCTCTTTTGTGTAACAGTTGATTTCGGTCTGCCTTTTTTGCATGTTCGAAAGCTGTTACAATCACATGCTCAGGGTATCCCCTCTCCCTAAATCTATTCTGCATGTCCCTTGATTGATTCATAAAAGTATCATTTCTAGAGCAATTCCTTCTAACCCTTAGGAACTGTCCCTTGGGGATCCCCCTTTTCAGTGGAACCGGATGGTGGCTCTGCCAATGAAGGAGGCTGTTAGTGCTGGTGGGTTTGCGATATATCATAGTGGAAATGTTGCCCTCTGGCTCTTTTTTGATCCTGATGTCTAAAAAGGATATTGCATCCTTGTGAATCTCAAAAGTGAATCTCAGATTAAGTTCATTTACATTAAGGTCTTTGACGAAGTTTTCAAATTCCATCTTCGTACCTGACCAGATTATGAAGACATCATCGATGTACCTGTACCACATTGATATTTTGTCTTGCCACCATTCTACTTGATCCTTAAATACCACCAGCTCCTCCCACCAGCCCAGGAACAGATTGGCATAGGATGGGGCACAGGGGCTCCCCATTGCGGTGCCCCTGAGCTGGTGGAAGTGTTTCCCATCAAAAGTAAAGGTATTGTGGGTTAGTATGTATTCCAGGAGTGATATGATAAAGTTGTTATGTCCCCCACACGTGATAGATCTTTGTTGTAAAAAATGCTCCACTCCTTTAATACCAAGATGATGGGGGATGCTGCTGTATAACGCCTCCACATCAATTGACGCAAGCCATGAATTTGCCTCCAATGAGATACCATCCAGTTTCAACAGCAGATCAGATGTATCTCTAAGGTACGAGGGTAATGATGTAACAAAGGGATGTAGAATCTCCTCAATGTAGAGGCCACAGTTTTGAGTAAGTGAGTTTACTCCTGATACAATGGGTCTCCCCTTCAGGGGGTCCAACCCCTTATGTAACTTTGGTAGAGCATAAAACGTCGCCTCTACTGGGAATTTAGGCAAAATGAAGTCATATTCTGTTTTGGAGATAAGCATGTCTAGTAGTGCTCTGTCAAGGAGTCCCTTAAGTTGATCTCTGAATCTATTAGTTGGACTCCCTGACATCATCCCGTACGTATTAGTGTCTAACAGAATGTCAGTACACATGGTCCTGTACTGTCCATGGTCCATGATGACCAGGTTACCCCCTTTATCAGATGGTTTAATGACCAATTGATCATTTTTCTTTAGTGTCTCTAGGGCTTGTCTCTCTTTCATTGTTAAATTATCTAGTGTCAAAGAGTCCAAATTCCTTATTTTCTTAAAGTCCCTTTCTACCAGTGACAGGAACATATCAATATTGCCCGTGTCCCCAGGGGGTGGCATGCGTGTACTCCTCTTTTTGAGTGTGGTGAATGGCCCTCTATCAATATTCCCAGCACGCTCATTCTCATCAAGAAGATCTGCCAGTGTTTGATACGTTTCTAGATCTTCTTCCTCTATTCCTTGTCTAAGACACTCTTCCCTATTGTGTTGCTTGAAAAACTTTTTCCACTTCAGTTTTCTACAGAATAAGTTCATATCCTTGACCCATTCAAAACAGTTAAATTTATTGTTTGGAACAAAATTGAGACCCCTTGACAGTAAAATTGTCTCCTCTCTACTGAGTGGGTGCGAGGATAGGTTAATTATTTGACCCTTAATTAGTTGTACCTGGTCCTTAGGTGGTAACCCATCCTCGCACCTTGTTCCAAAAAAGAGGAAGAGGAGGAAGAAGAAGAAGGCAAGGGAGAGGGTGCGGAGGAAGGTTGGGTGGTAGGCCCCATCTGAAAACCCCCTCTTTGCATACCTCTTCCCCTTTTGCCTCCTCTTGTTGATCTCCCTCTTGTATTTTGCCATTTCGGTCTATGGAAGGTACTACCGAAGTGTATACCTCCCAGATTAGTGTCTGATCTTTCTGTATCGGAGGTATTATATCTGAGGAGGACGCCTCTTGCTGTCTATCCCTCTGAAAATTGAATATATGGTTGTCACTGAAGTCTTTGAGATCACGTTGAAATTGTAACTGTTTTCGTTCTTTTAATAGGGCTTGATATCTTTCAACTGAAGTTTGAAGTAAACCTTCCCTTCTGTTGAAGTCTGGATCAGTTTTGAATTTAAGAATACCTTCAATAAGCTTATTCAGTTGTATAGTGGATTTTTCAAACACCTTCTTCTCCTCTGTCAAAATAATCTGCATAAACCTGATTGATGAATCTATTGATTCTTTGAGCCATAGGCTCATTAACTCTTGTGATGCTATCCTCGGTGAGGGATTAATATTAATTCTAAGTCCTCGGGGGACTATCCTATTTTTCAAGTAGTTTTCTATAGTCCTGATTTCCCACCAGGACTTAAGATGTTCTTTATATGCACCATAAAGATCGCCAAACAAGTTTTTGAGGGTTAGAGGACCTGTGTACGTGCAGCTTGCTCCTCCTACACTGAATGCCTGATTTGCATCTTCAAGCCAAACATCTGGGTTAATGGGCCCCACTAGGAAACTCGCCATAACAATCCAGAATTCAAGGCAAAATCAAAGTCAAAATCCAAAAAGGGCTATTTAGCCAAAATCATAAAGAAAACCCAAAAATTATACTTTATTAATCATATACTATAATAAGTAGCACCAAAATTGACTAGGTTAACAGAAATTGTTCAGAATTAAAATATTGGGCCCATCTGGATGTCCCTAGTATCCTGCTAGGCTGACACCTGCCTTGCCGCGGAGGTTGGCACCCTAGGGGGGAGCGTTGTGGCGCCCCCGCTCAACGATGGCTCACCCTAGTGGCCCTGATAGACCCTGCGGCTAAAGTGAGTCCCACTACCCGATAACTAAGGGGACCCCTATATCTAGACAGAGACCTGCTGTACTAGTACATCCCTATGTCCCAATAATGTAAAAACAGAACACAGGTCGTATAAGTATTGTGGTGGCTGCAGGTTATGACCTGTCATGTATCACCCAAGTTCTTAGGGTTAATAATGTATTGCCCAGTTTTTTACTGGCTTAGAGAGCAAATAGATAAAGAGATACAAATACAAACTGCTCTCAATGTAAGATACCTCTGTCTGACCTCAGTATAGATTATTAAAGGTCATAGATAGGTAAAGTCTCAGCCCTACTTGGTGTTCTATGATCAGTAAAGGTCTAAGTAAAGATGTTCCAAGTATTACAATGAAAATATGCCATAAATTGGGTCCTGGTACAAATGATTACGGATATATAACTCAGGTCATCCTGCGGTGTACAAAACTCCTATACACAGATAAAGACCAATAAAGCATTTGACCCTGCACGGCTAATAGATGCACCGATATAGCAATACTTAGCTTGACACTTAGACTCGGCAGCCACCACGATAACGACCCCTAGCTTAGCGCCTCAACGCGTTTCGCCTATGTAGGCTCATCAGGAGGCTAGATGAGACAGATCAAAAGTCCTGTGCATGGTGCGGTAGCTAACCTGCAATGCGTTACTGTTCCCCATTTATACAAACCGCCAGACAGCAATATCCGGCGCTGCCAGCATAGGGCGGAGCAACATGGCCAGCGTCATCTGCCGCCCTCTCTAATAGAAGTAGTGGATTGGTGCAAATCCCTCCACCACGTGAGTGCCGCCCCCGTATCACTGTTCAGCCCATAAACAGCAGGGTAAAACGGGGGATGATACGTCATGCAGGCACTGCCCCGCCCTGTCTATGTCGTGGGCAGATACATCATCTGGCTCCGCCCACCAGCGTCACATTCTCCAGAGGGAGGGAGTGAGCAAGAGAAAGCGACGGCCCAAAGCACTGCCGCCTTCACTCCTCCCCTCCAGCCGACAAATCAAGGAGCAAATGCGCATATCAAAGATCCATATAGCGCCGCCTCCAATGTGTAAGTCATATGTTATTTTGAGACCGCTCCCATTTTTATAAAATATAGCCCGGGGTTTCATAGATGCCCGAATAGAGGCCGGTAGTAAATGTCCTCCTAGGCCTGCAGTTGTTGCTATAAAGCAACTTGTTCATTTAAAGAGATAAATATCCCAATGTGTTAATCAAGGATATCTAAATTCCCATCTCACGGACAGGGTGTTAATGATCCACAATACCACAATACATTGGAATCTCTTGTTTCGCGGCTCTTATGGAGCAACAAATGAAAATGGGGAAACAGGTTTAAAATTGATATTGCATACCGAGCTATGCGGATCTCAATTTAAGAGATCTTTCAACATGGAATCGTCTGCAGTAGTTTCCTTTCTGGACCCCAAAGGTTAGTAGGCTACAAGAAACAGGCAAAAGAGTTGAGTTCATTCAAACCGAAGGGTTCTAGGGAATTCATTCTAAAAATCCATTCACATTCCCTCCTGAGGACACATTATCAGCATCTCCGCCTCTAGGGTTGGTATGTACCACTTCGATAATCATGAAAGATATGTCACTCAGGTTGCCATTGTGAATGGCATTCATGTGTCGTGCTAGGGGGGTGTCTCTATTGTTGCGGATGTCTCCCACATGTTCCCCAACCCTTCTTCTAAATTCCCTTTTGGTTTTCCCTATGTAATCTTTGGGACATGAGCACGTACCTTTATAAACCACAGCCGTGGTTTTACAGTTGGAGAAATCTCTAAGGAAGAATCTATTGCCTGTGGAAGCACTGGAAAAACTTTTTGCCGTTGACATCCATTTACACAAAGTGCAATTCCCACATTTGAAAAATCCAATTGGCTTCCTCTCTAGCTAAGTGCCTTCCCTTACCGGTCTCCTATATTGGCTGTGCACAAGGAAATCCCTAATCGATCTCCCCCTCCTGAATGTGATGTTCGGTCGCATGCCCACCACATCTCTGAGATCTGGATCCATTCTCAGAATGTCCCAGTGTCTTGATAGGATACGTCTCACTTCTTCATGCCCATGATCATAGGTGCCTATCACCCTGGTGACCTCAGAGGTTTCCTCTCTTCCTCTTTTGTGTAACAGTTGATTTCGGTCTGCCTTTTTTGCATGTTCGAAAGCTGTTACAATCACATGCTCAGGGTATCCCCTCTCCCTAAATCTATTCTGCATGTCCCTTGATTGATTCATAAAAGTATCATTTCTAGAGCAATTCCTTCTAACCCTTAGGAACTGTCCCTTGGGGATCCCCCTTTTCAGTGGAACCGGATGGTGGCTCTGCCAATGAAGGAGGCTGTTAGTGCTCGGTATGCAATATCAATTTTAAACCTGTTTCCCCATTTTCATTTGTTGCTCCATAAGAGCCGCGAAACAAGAGATTCCAATGTATTGTGGTATTGTGGATCATTAACACCCTGTCCGTGAGATGGGAATTTAGATATCCTTGATTAACACATTGGGATATTTATCTCTTTAAATGAACAAGTTGCTTTATAGCAACAACTGCAGGCCTAGGAGGACATTTACTACCGGCCTCTATTCGGGCATCTATGAAACCCCGGGCTATATTTTATAAAAATGGGAGCGGTCTCAAAATAACATATGACTTACACATTGGAGGCGGCGCTATATGGATCTTTGATATGCGCATTTGCTCCTTGATTTGTCGGCTGGAGGGGAGGAGTGAAGGCGGCAGTGCTTTGGGCCGTCGCTTTCTCTTGCTCACTCCCTCCCTCTGGAGAATGTGACGCTGGTGGGCGGAGCCAGATGATGTATCTGCCCACGACATAGACAGGGCGGGGCAGTGCCTGCATGACGTATCATCCCCCGTTTTACCCTGCTGTTTATGGGCTGAACAGTGATACGGGGGCGGCACTCACGTGGTGGAGGGATTTGCACCAATCCACTACTTCTATTAGAGAGGGCGGCAGATGACGCTGGCCATGTTGCTCCGCCCTATGCTGGCAGCGCCGGATATTGCTGTCTGGCGGTTTGTATAAATGGGGAACAGTAACGCATTGCAGGTTAGCTACCGCACCATGCACAGGACTTTTGATCTGTCTCATCTAGCCTCCTGATGAGCCTACATAGGCGAAACGCGTTGAGGCGCTAAGCTAGGGGTCGTTATCGTGGTGGCTGCCGAGTCTAAGTGTCAAGCTAAGTATTGCTATATCGGTGCATCTATTAGCCGTGCAGGGTCAAATGCTTTATTGGTCTTTATCTGTGTATAGGAGTTTTGTACACCGCAGGATGACCTGAGTTATATATCCGTAATCATTTGTACCAGGACCCAATTTATGGCATATTTTCATTGTAATACTTGGAACATCTTTACTTAGACCTTTACTGATCATAGAACACCAAGTAGGGCTGAGACTTTACCTATCTATGACCTTTAATAATCTATACTGAGGTCAGACAGAGGTATCTTACATTGAGAGCAGTTTGTATTTGTATCTCTTTATCTATTTGCTCTCTAAGCCAGTAAAAAACTGGGCAATACATTATTAACCCTAAGAACTTGGGTGATACATGACAGGTCATAACCTGCAGCCACCACAATACTTATACGACCTGTGTTCTGTTTTTACATTATTGGGACATAGGGATGTACTAGTACAGCAGGTCTCTGTCTAGATATAGGGGTCCCCTTAGTTATCGGGTAGTGGGACTCACTTTAGCCGCAGGGTCTATCAGGGCCACTAGGGTGAGCCATCGTTGAGCGGGGGCGCCACAACGCTCCCCCCTAGGGTGCCAACCTCCGCGGCAAGGCAGGTGTCAGCCTAGCAGGATACTAGGGACATCCAGATGGGCCCAATATTTTAATTCTGAACAATTTCTGTTAACCTAGTCAATTTTGGTGCTACTTATTATAGTATATGATTAATAAAGTATAATTTTTGGGTTTTCAGATTTTAATTTACCATAAACATCAGACTGAAAGCAATTCGTTCATTTTATCTCTATAGTCAGTTTTGTTCATAACTACAACCTTACCACCTTTATCACTAGGTTTAATGATAATATTATCCATACTTTTTAACTCATATAGAGCTTTCTTCTGTTTGGGAGTGATATTACTCTCCATAATATTATCACCTATAGTTGTCACTTCTATGGACAGACTTCTAAGTTCTCTCTCAATTGCATCCTGAAACCTTTCCATACAACTGACTCTTGTCTGAATAGGATAAAAATATGGGTTTTTCACATTCAACATCTGAGACTGATGAATTTTGGCCATTTGCTCATGTGTTTGACATCTAGAGAAACTGCAAATTCAACAGCGCATGTTTTTCTTTAAAATTTAATTTATGATATTCATTCACATGTGAATTTTCTACATTAACCATTTCATCAGTTTCAGAGAAAAAGTGTTTTCTGACAGTGAGATTTCTAACAAATTTATTTATATCCAAAATAGTGGAAAACAAATCAAAATTCACATGTGGTGCAAAGCTGAGACCTAGAGATAACACCCTTGTTTGATCAGGGTTTAATTCTTGTGAGGATATGTTCAAAACATTCGTTTCTTCTAATTCCTCATTTTCCTTTGCTTGAATCTGGTAAGGGTTCCTTGTTGTTCTTCGGTGCTTCCTCCCTGCCTTCCTGCGTTTTTTGGAAAGAATTTTTTCTTGTTATTCCGTTTCTGCTCATTTCCAGAGTTAAATGAGAAATCCGATGTGCTACAGTTCGTATCCGATGAATCAAGGTCAGAAGATGCAGAGAATGCAACGTGCGATTTATTGGCTGAATTTCTGGGGTTTTGATTTCTCAAAATAGATTTTGGGGTGCGTATATTGCGTTCCCACTGGCCCCATTCATAAACTTTTCCTTCTGCAAAGTCTTTCAGATCTCTGGCAAATTTTCTTTTTTTGCGATTCATTATTTCATTTTCTATAGTGGTAACATCTTCATTCATAGATTTTAACGATTCTTCATATTGTAGTAAAGTATTAAATTTTTCTGGCATTTTTTGCACTTCTTTTATCTCACCCTGCATGTCTTGGAGTTTTTTATCCTCATATTTAACAATTAATTTCATCAGATTTTGAGAACAGATGGAAAGTAACTGATTCCATTCCTCTTGGAATTGAGTACAGAAAATGGTGGAGGGCACTTTCTTAATTCTGAGACCTCTCGGTATCATATCTTTAGAGATATAGTTCTGTAAGGTGGTAAGATCCCACCATACTTTCATTTCTTGTATAGTGAGTGTTTCCACCTGAGTTAAATGTGTTTTAAAGTCCACATAGTCATCCACTTTGATGGGATCAAATTCAGGTTTCAGGAAATCACTTGAATAAAAACCAACAGCTGTAGTGCTAACATCAATCCGCTATGCATAATTATGAAACATTGGTATATGATAATATGGAGGGGTAGGGAGTCTCCGGGAAGTCCAACACAGCAATGTATAAAGAAGTAAAGGGTGTTAACCCTATGCCAGCTCACCAACCACCACCGGAGCACGAGACTGAAAGTCCGAACCAAGACATGCAGCAGCAGAGAAAATGAAGGGAGCAGTCCAGCTTCTGTAGAAAGTGCAATTCTTTATTCAATCCAAAAATAAAATCGTCACATAACGGTGTCCTCCAAATGCAAAAAGCGGAGAGTATACACTACTAGCTGTACCAGCAACGCGTTTCGACCTCAGATGGTCTTTGTCAAAGCTGAAAATGAATTACCCGCCTGCATTTTAAAGCTATCTGAGACTCATGGGTGAGCTGCTGAAACGTCATATGATTAGAAACAGACGTTTCTTGATTTAACCTCAGGTGTTTAAGCAGAAGTTCTGAATAGAATGAACAGCTATGATATCCTGTTTCCATCATTCCGGTATCTTATGAATGAGATTTATTGTCATATATACAGAATATGATCGAATTAAGAAAAACCTCTCTTTTTTTTTTTTTTCTGGATATATTATCGCTGAGTAAATGTGAAGAAATGACATCAGTAGGACATTAAAAGTCTCCAGAAAGTCACCATAAAGTAAAGATAAAAGAACTGATGCGGAAAGAAAATCACTTGAAATTATGTTTTATGTTTTTAATATATGTTACTGTTTTATGTGCACTGTTAAATCTTTAAGCACTCAAATGTATAATTATTGTATACTAGATGTCATGGGTGTTTCTGTTGAAATGGATATATGCAGAACTTCTGCTTAAACACCTGAGGGTTAAATCAAGAAACATCTGTTTCTAATGTTGCCTTGGACCTCCCGCCATAGGTCCCCCAACCGCTGAACTGCCCCATCCGCCCCAGAACACCTGTAGTCCAACCGGGAAAATTCCCCAAAATGTGGATGGAACCCATAATTGCAGAAAAAAGTGGAAGTGCCCGTAGACTGATTAAAATGGTTTTTAAATGCGAACTCTGCCAAAGGCAAGGCAGCACACCAATCATCCTGCCGGTCTGAGGACAGGCAACGCAGGATTTGTTCCAGAGACTGATTGGTCTGCTCAGTTTGACCATTAGTCTCTGGGTGATAAGCAGACAAAAAAGACAGGTCAGTACCCAGCCTCTTACAAAACGCCCTCCAAAACCTGGAGACAATCTGCACCCCCTATCTGACACCACATTCAACGGCACACCATGTAACCGCACCACATGCTCAACAAACAATCCGGACAGCGGACAGTGTCTCTGCAGTGTCTAAAGCAGCTAAAAGTACGAAATGTGCCTGCTTACTAAACTGGTCCACCACCGCCCAAATGACGGTATTACCCTTGGAAGGAGGAAGATTGGTGATAAAATCCATAGACAAATGAGTCCATGGTCTATCAGGAACTGGCTGTGGCATCAATTCCCCGGCCGGCCAGTTATGGGTTTTTTCCGCACAGGCACATACCTCACAGGCAGACACAAATTCCCCAACATCAGAGGCTAAGGAGGACCACCAAAAAACCCTAGCAATGGCCCTCCGAGTGGCCAAGATCCCTGGATGTCCATCCAGAGCAGAGTCGTGGAACTCCCGGAGAACCCTGAGACGAAAGTGAACAGGTACAAAGAGTTCATCAACCGGTCTAGACGGAGGTGCCAGAGACTAAGTGTCATGTGTGCATTGCCACGAAGATCGTCGCGGTTGCACATTTTGACTTCTCACAGCTGAGCTGCTGTTTCTTTGTGTTTGGCAGCTAGGGAGTTAATTCTGTCTGTGCTCGGTGCTGGGACTGGGTGCAGTTTCTCCCGGCTGCAATTGATTATTTGTTGATTGGTTTCCTTTAAATTCCTGGTTGTCTGCTTGGGAAGTTGCCAGTGAAACCTTCATGCAGACCACAGATAGGAATGAATCTGTATAGACTTTAGTTGTGAGCTCCTTAGTTGTTCTAAGCTCAACTTGGTTAGAGTTTATTTCCCAGACCATTATTGTTCCTTTGGTGTTTGAGTGTGTATGCAAGCGTGTGTTATCCTGTCTGTCTTATATGTCTAATCTGTGTATTTAGCTGAGATCAGCCCATATCCCTTTGGTGGTAGTCAGGATCCTTCTTAGGACTGATTACAGGGTTCAGGGTCTGATAGGAGACAGGGTTAGGTTGGAGACTTGGACCTCTGAACCATTATCAGTACCTCCAAGGTGAGGGATTAGTTAGGACCCCAGTTTAGGGTCAGGTTAGATCCCGGTCCACCTCTTTCCTGTTTCAGCTCATCAAGTCCTCAAGATTAACCCTGAGTTCAGCAGATATCGTGTCAGGTAAATCTATTCTATACTTACATGCTGATGTTGCTATACTAGTTTTTGTATAGAGTGTTGTTCCTGTATTAATAGTTTACTGACATTGTATACATATCATTAGACAGCGTGACATTTTCACTGGCCATAAAAATTATCTCCAGTTACCATGGATCCAGTAGCCCAGCTGGCTCTGCAGTTGCAGGGATTATCCATGGAGCTGACGGACATTAAGTCCAAAGTTTTGTCTCCCCTGGAGCAAACCAGAGTTGAACCTAAAGTAGCTCTCCCGGACAGGTTCACTGGTGGGCGAGACAAATTTTTCACCTTCCGGGAGGCATGTAAATTGTATTTTCGGCTTCGGCCTCGATCATCAGGGAGTGATGAGCAGAGAGTGGGAATTGTTATCTCACTTCTGCAAGGGGACCCTCAATCCTGGGCATTTTCCCTTCCTCCGGGATCCCCGGCTCTACAGTCTGTAGATCAATTTTTCACTGCCCTGGGATTGGTATATGATGACCCAGATCGGGTCTCTCTTGCTGAGACAAAATTACGTAAGATACAGCAGGGAGATCGTCCGGCAGAGGAATTTGCTTCTGAGTTTCGTAGATGGGCCACAGATACTCAGTGGAATGACCCAGCTCTTAGGAGCCAGTTTTGTCATGGGCTTTCTGATAAATTAAAAGACGTTTTGGCTCAGTATGAGTCTCCTCATTCACTGGAGGCTGCTATGGCCTTAGCTATCCGTACTGATAGACGGCTTCGGGAGAGGGGTGAGGTAACCCCACTCCCTGTTGTTTCTCCACCTACCACTAAAGTCCCTTATGTTGAGGTTCCCCTTGTCTGTTCGGATGAGCCTATGCAGTTGGGAGGGACATCATTTCGTAGGAGGGGATTGGCGGTACGCCGCAGGACTAGAAGATGTTTTTTCTGCGGGAAAGAGGGACATTTTGTTGGAGAATGTCCATCCCGTGCCTTGTTGAGCCAAAAGTCGCCGGAAAACTGTTAATCCCAGGTTGTGTGGTGGACGACAACCTGGGAGTATGTATTTCATCCGCCAGTTCTTCTCAGTTCCTTGTACCAGTGGAGGTGGTAGTTGGTACGAGAGTGGAGAGATTGTCTGTTCTTCTTGATAGTGGTTCCGGTGCTAACCTGGTTGACGCTCAGTTTGCTCAGGCTCAAGGTATGCATCTGAGTGTATTGGTCAAACCGATCCCTATATTCTCCATTGACGCCAGGCCTCTCGGCCAAGGTAGCTTTGTTCATGAGGTTCATAACATTGACTTTCGGGTAGGGGCAATACATGGGGAACAATTATCTTGTTATGTGTTGGAGGGTCTACCTACTCTCATTGTGTTGGGACTTCCTTGGTTGGTTAAACATAACCCTGTGATTAATTGGCAGTCCAGAGAAATAAGCCAATGGGGTGAGTTTTGCAAAAGCAACTGCATGAACACAGTCATCAGTGCGGTCGTGCCTAGTACATTGCCTCCTTTTTTGGAGGATTTTGGGGATGTTTTCTCTGAGGAGGGGTGTCAGGAGTTGCCTCCTCATCGCGTGTATGACTGCTCTATTAATCTCCTTCCTGATGCTAAGTTGCCTAAAGCTAGGTTGTATAATCTTTCTGGTCCTGAGAGGCAGGCTATGAAAGATTATATTTCTGAAAGTCTGGCCAAAGGGCATATTAGACCTTCATCTTCCCCAGTAGCCGCGGGGTTCTTCTTTGTGAAGAAGAAAGATGGAGGCCTACGCCCTTGCTTGGATTTCCGCGAACTTAATCGGATTACTGTTCGAGATCCATATCCACTCCCTCTTATTCCTGATCTCTTCAATCAAATTGTTGGCGCCAAATGGTTCTCTAAATTGGATCTCAGGGGGGCGTATAATCTGATTAGGATAAAAGAGGGGGATGAGTGGAAAACGGCGTTTAACACGCCGGAGGGACATTATGAGAACCTAGTCATGCCTTTTGGTCTGACTACTGCACCAGCAGTATTCCAACATTTTGTTAATGACATTTTTCGTCACCTTGTGGGGCTGTTTGTGGTTGTATATTTGGACGACATTTTAATTTACTCGCCAGATCTTGTGTCTCATCAGGAGCATGTGAGACAGGTGTTGCAGATCTTGCGAGACAATAAACTATACGCCAAACTGGAGAAGTGTGTATTTGCCGTACAGGAACTTCAGTTTTTGGGTTTTTTGGTGTCAGCCTCCGGTTTCCGTATGGACCCTGAAAAGGTGAGAGCAGTGCTTGAATGGGATCAGCCAGGGGATCTTAAGGCTCTGCAGCGTTTTTTGGGGTTTGCTAACTACTACCGGAAATTTATTTGTAATTTCTCATCTGTCGTCAAACCTCTCACTGACATGACAAGAAAAGGGACGGATTTTTCTAAATGGTCGGACAAAGCTTGCCAAGCCTTTTCCTCTTTGAAGAAATGTTTTGCTTCGGCACCCGTTCTCATCCAACCAGATGCATCTCAGCCGTTCATTGTGGAGGTGGATGCGTCTGACGTAGGGTGGGTGCTATATTGTCCCAGGGTCCGTCCCCTGGTAAATGGCATCCGTGCGCTTTCTTTTCTAAGAAATTGTCGTCCGCCGAAAGGAATTATGATATCGGCAATAGGGAACTTTTGGCCATTAAGTTAGCTTTTGAAGAATGGCGTCACTTTTTGGAGGGGGCAGTCCACCCGGTTACCGTTATTACTGATCACAAGAACCTGTTGTATTTGGAATCCGCTAAGCGTCTGAATTCCAGACAAGCTCGATGGTCGTTGTTTTTTACCAGGTTTAATTTTGTCGTCACTTATCGCCCGGGGTCTAAGAATGTAAAGGCTGATGCCTTGTCTCGCAGTTTCCCAGGGGCCGGGAAAACGGATGACCCGAGTCCTATCCTTCAGGAGGGGGTGGTAGTGTCGGCTGTATTTTCTGAGCTTGAGGAGGAGGTGTTAGAGGCTCAGGGGGACGCCCCTGCAGGACCTCCAGGGAGACTGTTTGTCCCGAATCAGTTGAGACAAAAGGTTATTGAGGCACATCATAATTCTGCTCTAGCAGGACATCCAGGGAGTAAGGCTACTTTAGATCTCCTTTCTCGCCGGTTTTGGTGGCCTAATGCTAATAAAGATGTTATAACTTTTGTCGCGTCATGTGGGGTGTGTGCTCGCTCTAAAACCCCTCATACCCGTCCGTCTGGGACCCTTTTACCCTTGAAACTTCCGGAGCGTCCATGGACTCATTTATCTATGGACTTAATTACGGACCTTCCTCCGTCGTCAGGGAATACTGTCATACTGGTGGTTGTTGACAGGTTCAGTAAGATGGCACATTTCGTTGCTCTTCCTGCACTCCCTAATGCTAAAACTCTGGCGCAGGTGTTCATTAGGGAGATCGTTAGACTTCATGGGTTGCCTTCTGATGTGGTGTCAGATAGGGGGTCTCAGTTTGTGTCCAAATTTTGGAGGGCATTTTGTTTACGTCGGGGGATGCAATTGTCATTTTCCTCGGCTTTTCATCCGCAGACCAATGGTCAGACAGAGCGTCTGAATCAGAGCTTAGAGACATATCTCCGGTGTTTTGTCTCAGAGAACCAAGAGGACTGGTCTGCTTTCTTGCCTCTGGCAGAGTTCGCTCTTAACAACAGGCGGAGCGAGTCCACTGGTAAGTCCCCGTTTTTTGGGGCATATGGTTTCCATCCCCAGTTTTGTACTTTCAATGGGGGGGCCCTTCTGGGGTTCCTGAGGAGGAGCGTTTCTCGTCGTCACTTGCTTCTGTGTGGAGAGGTGTATTGAATAATCTGAGTGCGATGGGGAACCGTTACAAACGTATGGCTGATAGGAGGAGAGTTTCTGGTCCAGATCTGAATGTGAACGATCTGGTATGGTTGTCTACCAGGAATATAAAACTTAAAGTGCCCTCCTGGAAACTGGGTCCCAGATTCATCGGGCCGTACAGGATCAGTTCCATAATTAATCCTGTGACATTTCGTCTGGACCTCCCTCCTACGTTTAAAATTCATAATGTGTTCCACAAGTCATTACTTAAAAGGTATGTGGCACCAGCCATACCATCACCTCTACCTCCTCCTCCGGTGTTGGTCAATGGTAACTTGGAATTTCAAGTATCAAAGATCATTGACTCACGTCTGAATCGCCGGTCCCTTCAGTACTTGGTGCATTGGAAGGGGTATGGTCCAGAGGAGAGGACGTGGGTCCCTGCGTCTGATGTTAACGCAGATCGTTTGGTTCGGACCTTCCACAGAACTCACCCGGGCAGGCCTGGCCCTGAGGGTCCGGAGGCCCCTCGTAGAAGGGGGGGTACTGTCATGTGTGCATTGCCACGAAGATCGTCGCGGTTGCACATTTTGACTTCTCACAGCTGAGCTGCTGTTTCTTTGTGTTTGGCAGCTAGGGAGTTAATTCTGTCTGTGCTCGGTGCTGGGACTGGGTGCAGTTTCTCCCGGCTGCAATTGATTATTTGTTGATTGGTTTCCTTTAAATTCCTGGTTGTCTGCTTGGGAAGTTGCCAGTGAAACCTTCATGCAGACCACAGATAGGAATGAATCTGTATAGACTTTAGTTGTGAGCTCCTTAGTTGTTCTAAGCTCAACTTGGTTAGAGTTTATTTCCCAGACCATTTATGTTCCTTTGGTGTTTGAGTGTGTATGCAAGCGTGTGTTATCCTGTCTGTCTTATATGTCTAATCTGTGTATTTAGCTGAGATCAGCCCATATCCCTTTGGTGGTAGTCAGGATCCTTCTTAGGACTGATTACAGGGTTCAGGGTCTGATAGGAGACAGGGTTAGGTTGGAGACTTGGACCTCTGAACCATTATCAGTACCTCCAAGGTGAGGGATTAGTTAGGACCCCAGTTTAGGGTCAGGTTAGATCCCGGTCCACCTCTTTCCTGTTTCAGCTCATCAAGTCCTCAAGATTAACCCTGAGTTCAGCAGATATCGTGTCAGGTAAATCTATTCTATACTTACATGCTGATGTTGCTATACTAGTTTTTGTATAGAGTGTTGTTCCTGTATTAATAGTTTACTGACATTGTATACATATCATTAGACAGCGTGACACTAAGCTTCCCGAATCTCCCGCTCCAACATGGTCGATACGTCAGCGACCATCACACCAGGTGGAAGAATGGAGGATGGAGGCTCGGGGGGAGATACTGGATCCAGACTGCGAGACAAGGCTTCGGCCTTAATATTTTTGGACCCCGGCCGAAAGGTGATGGAGAACTGGAAATAGGAAAAAAAAGCGACCACCTGGCCTGCCTCGGGGTCACCCTCTTAGCAGATTTAATGTAAGCCAGGTTCTTGTTGTCCATGACCACGGTAATAGGGTGGACAGCCCCCTCCAAAAAATGATCTGGTTGAATCAGAACCGGAGAAGGCATGAAACATTTTTTCAAGGACGAAAATGCCGCCAGCGCTGCGGCTGACCAATTCTTGATATCTGCTCCCTTTTGAGTCAGATCAGTGAGGGGTTTAACTATCTGTGAGAACCCCTTTATAAACTTGCGATAATAATTGGCGAATCCTAAGAAACGCTGCAGGCCTTTTAAATCTCGTGGTTGAACCCAGTCGACAATGGCCTAAACCTTCTTAGGATCCATCCGAAACCCCTCAGCCGACAAATTAAACCCCAGAAAAGACAGTTCCTGAACAAAGAATGAACATTTCTCTAACTTAGCAAAGAGATAGTTCTCCCGGAGCCTTTAGAGAACTGCCCGCAGATGACCAATGTAAGCCTGTTTATCGGGCGAGTAGATAAGCATGTCGTCCAGATAAACAACCATAAAACGCCCAATAAAATCAGAGAATACATGATTGATGAAATTCTGGAAGAATGTGCAGAGCGGGTCCATAGCAGAGAAAAAAAATAGACCTCCGCTGGATTTAACCCCTTTCTGACATCTGACGTACTATCCCGTCTAGGTGACTCGGGCCCGTATGACCGTGGACAGGATAGTACGTCATATGCGATCAGCCGCGCTCATGGGGGGAGTGTAGCTGATCGCAGCAGGGTGTCATCTGATTATCACAGCTGACACCTGGCACTATGTGCCAGGGGCGGTCACGGACCACTCCCGACACTTTAACCCCCGGCACACTTTGATCAAAGATGATCATAGACGGCATAGGGAAGCATCGGGCAGGGAGGGGGCTCCCTGCGTGCTTCCCTTAGACCCTCAAAACAACGCAATGTGATTGCGCTGTTCCGAGGGCCTCCTCCCTGAAAGCAGGCGCTCAGAAGATTCATGCACTGCCTGTCAGATCGCTGATCTGACACAGTGCTCTGCAAAGTGCCAGATCAGCGATCTGACACTATATAGTGAAGTTCCACCCTAGGACAAAGTCAAAAAGTATTAAAGAAAAAAAAAATTAACATGTGTAAAAATAATTTTAAAAAAATTCCTAAATAAAGAAAAAAATATATTCTCCAATAAATTAATTTCTTTATGTAAATAAAAAAAACAATAAAAGTACACATATTTAGTATCACCGCGTCCGTAACGACCCACCCTATAAAACTGTCCCACTAGTTAACCCCTTTAGTGAACTCCTTAAAAAAAGGCAAAAAACAATGCTTTATCATACTGCCGAACAAAAAGTGGAATAACACGCAATCAAAAAGACAGATATAAATAAACATGGTACCGCTGAAAAGTCATCTTGTTCCGCAAAAAATGAGCCACAATACAGCATCATCAGCGAAAAAATAAAAAGTTATAGCTCGCAGAATAAGGCGATGCAAAAATAATTATTTTTTATATAAAATTGTTTTTATTGTATAAAAGAGCCAAAACATAAAAAATGATATAAATGAGGTATCGCTGTCATCGTACTGACCCGAAGAATAAAACAGCTTTATCAATTTTACTATGTGCGGAACGATGTAAACGCCCCCCCAAAAGAAATTCATGAATTGCTGGTTTTTGTTCATTCTGCCTCCCAAAAATTGCAATAAAAAGCGATCAAAAAATGTCATGTGCCCGAAAATGGTACCAATAAAAAAGTCAACTCGTCTCACAAAAATAAGACCTCACATGACTCTTTGGGCCAAAATCTGGAAAAACTATAGCTCTCAAAATGTGGTGATGCAAAAACTATTTTTTGCAATAAAAAGCATCTTTTAGCGTGTGACAGCTGCCAAACATAAAAACCCACTATAAATAGTAAATTAAACCCCCCTTTCTCACCCCTTAGTTAGGGAAAAATAATAAAATTTAAAAAAATGTCTTTATTTCCATTTTCCCATTAGGGCTAGGGTCAGGGTTGGGATTAGGGTTATGGGTGTGTTGGGGTTAGGGTTGGAGTTAGAATTGGGGTGTTTCCACTGTTTAGGCACATCAGTGGCTCTCCAAACGCGACATGGCATCTGATCTCAATTCCAGCAAATTCTGCGTTGAAAAAGTCAAACTGTCCTCCTTCTCTTCCGAGCTCTGCCAGGCGCTAAAACAGTGGTTTACCCCCCATATGGGGTATCAGTGTACTGAGGACAAATTGCACAATAACTCTTGGGGTCCAATTTCTTCTGTTACCCTTTGGAAAATAAAAAATTGGTGGCGAAAATATCATTTTTGTGGAAAAAAAATTTATTTTATTTTTATGGCTCTACGTTATAAACTTCTGTGAAGCACTTGGGGGTTCAAAGTTCTCACCACACATCTAGATAAGTTCCTTGGGGGTCTAGTTTCCAAAATGGGGTTACTTGTGGGGGGTTTCCACTGTTTAGGCACATCAGGGGCTCTCCAACGCAACATGGCGTCCGATCTCAATTCCAGCCAATTTTGCGTTGAAAAAGTCAAACCGCGCTCCTTCTCTTTCGTGCCCTGCCATGCACTGAAACAGTGGTTCCCCCCCCCACATATGGGGTGTCAGCATACTCAGGACAAATTGCACAATAACTTTTGTGGTCCAATTTCTCCTGTTACCCTTGGGAAAGTAAAAAAATTGGACCTGAAATAATTTTTTTGTGAAAAAAGTTATATGTTCATTTTTTATTAAACATTCAAAAAATTCCTGTGAAGCACCTGAAGGGTTAATAAACTTCTTGAATGTGGTTTTGAGCACCTTGAGGGGTGCAGTTTTTAGAATGGTATCACTTTTGGGTATTTTCTATCATATAAACCCCTTAAAGTGACTTCAAATGTGATGTGGTGCCCCCAAAAAAATGATGTTGTAAAAATGAGAAATCGCTGGTTAACTTTTAACCCTTATAACTTCCTAACAAAAAAAAATTTTGGTTCCAAAATTGTGCTGATGTAAAGTAGACATGTGGGAAATGTTACTTATAAAGTATTTTGTGTGCCATATCTCTGTGATTTAAGGGCATGAAAATTCAAAGTTGAAAAATTGCAAAATTTTTGACAAATTTCCGTTTTTTTCAGAAATAAACGCAAGATATATCAAAGAAATTTTACGACTAACATGAAGTACTGTATGTCATGAGAAAGCAATGTCAGAATCACCGGGATCCATGGAAGCGTTCCAGAGTTACTACCTCATAAAGGGACAGTGGTTAGAATTGTAAAAATTGGCCCGGTCATTAATGTACAAACAACCCTTTGGGGTAAACGGGTTAATATACAGTCGGTGATAAAGTCTTGATAACTGACCACGATACCGGAGGTAGTCCCCAGAGGGCGCTGCAGCGCCGGAGGAAGCAGCACCTGGAGAATGGGGCCCTGCCATTATGCGGGTACAGTGCTGCAAAGTGCTGTGCCCTGGATGGATAGTACCCCGCTGGCAGCGCGGCACCTGGAGGGAGGATGGATGCACCGGCAGGGATGAGGTAGAGGAACGGGCATAGAAACAGAACGTGCAGATGATGGGTGAGACGAAAACGTAGTCAAAACTAGCCAAAGGTCAAAGCCAGACAGGAGCGCAGTAACCAGGGGGAGAAACAGAGGAGTGGTCAGGGACAAGCTAAGGGGTCAGAAAACCAGAAGCTAAGTGATACCAAAACAGAGGGCAGAAATGCAGGTCAGAGTCCAAGCCAGGTCATACACACAACACGGGTCACGCATACAGAGGCACAACGATACCCGCAGAGTCGCTTAGGTCAGCTGCTCAAGCCAATAGACCAGAACTATCACCAACAGCGGACCTCAGCCGGAAAGCAACTAAATAGTCGCCCTAACCCCAGAGAGAGGCTGGATTAGATTAACCCCTGTCTGACCAAGATAGGATAGAAACAGAACCCCATCCTGGATCATGACATAGACAGCTTAGGAGGGCTCATCCTACTAACAGATTCACTTTAACCCCTTAACGTACATTGACGGACGTGCATTTAAACTGCACTGTGTGTAAACACTGTCATGGTTTGTTTTGAAGTCTTGGCTGGTACCTCAGGGATTAAGGCTTTGTGGCCTCTCTCTGGCTATGAGAGGGCTTTAAATAGCCTCAGTAGGGCTCCGGTCTTTGTCAGTTATACTTCTGCCGTCGGCTGAGTAGTTTGACCCTTGTGTGCTTGTGCTTTGTGCTTGCTCTTTGTACGTTATCCTGTTACTGACCCGGTTCTCCTCCCCTTTTGGCTTTTGTCTTCTGATTCGGTACTGCTCGTTCGTTTTACTGGTTTCTGACTTCTGCTCCGTCCTGACTGCCCGTTTTGCCTGTCCCCCTAGTACTTCTTCTGCCCCCTACAGTTTCTGACACTTGACTGGTATTTGACTCCTCTTTTGTAACTCGCTCTTGTACCTCGCTGTCCTCTCGGTAGTGACTTCGGCTTTTCTGACCTACTCTGTATCTGTCAGCATCCGCTATCTCCCCGGGTGCATTGCGGCTTTCTGAGCCCCGGCTCCACCCCCTGCGGTCACGTGCCGCAGGTCCTGCATGGCAGCGGTCTCAACTCGTCGCGGTAAGCTTTCTGTGTGCTGCTCAGCTTCGCTTGTCTGGAACATAGCGGAACCCGAGCACTGAGTTAGGTCTTTCAGTCACGGTATTCCTGATAAACACGCAGTGACAGTTCCGTGCCGACAGCTGTCACAGATAGCAAAGAGGCATGGGAAGAGGTGCAGGAACCCATGCCATCGGTCCCCGCACCCAGATCGCTGTGATCGGGCAGTCAGTCTGACAGAAGGATCACAGCTAGAGTTGAGCGATACTTTCCGATATCCTAAAGTATCGGAATCGGAATGGTATCGCCGATATCACTAAAATATCGGCGATACCCGATACCGATACCGGAAGTCCCATGTAAGTCTATGGGAACAAAATATCGCAACTAAAAAAAACCTTTATTTCCTTGTAAACACTAAATATACACACATAGAATACATATATATATATATACATGTCATTGTGACATATATATATATATACATATATGTATAGTTTATACACTTCTACATAGTAAAATATACTCTGATTCAATTGCCGGGTAAAGCCGGCTTCAGTGAAAAGACAGAAGCACCCGACATGAAATGACACTTGGTGTACATAGGGTTAACCATGTCTTTTCATGTCGTTTGCTATCTGATTTGCACAAACAATTAAATCAGACTATGTGTGCAAAATTTCACACCTGTAGGGGTTAATTAAAGGTGTAAATTCGTTGTAAAAAAAACGGACTTTTTTGCTACGAATTTACACCTTTAATTAACCCCTACAGGTGTGAAATTTTGCACACATAGTCTGATTTAATTGTTTGTGCAAATTAGATAGCAAAGGACATGAAAAGACATGGTTAACCCTATGTACACCAAGTGTCATTTCATGTCGGGTCACCCGACATGAAATGACACTTGGTGTACATAGGGTTAACCATGTCTTTTCATGTCCTTTGCTATCTAATTTGCACAAAAATTAAATCAGTCTATGTGTGCAAAATTTCACACCTGTAGGGGTTAATTAAAGGTGTAAATTCGTTGTAAAAAAACGGACTTTTTTGCTACGAATTTACACCTTTAATTAACCCCTACAGGTGTGAAATTTTGCACACATAGACTGATTTAATTGTTTGTGCAAATTAGATAGCAAAGGACATGAAAAGACATGGTTAACCCTATGTACACCAAGTGTCATTTCATGTCGGGTTCTGCAGTTTCACAAAAGCCGGCAATTGAATTAGCGGCTATTATACTATGTAGAAGTGTATGAACTACAAATATAAATATATATATATATGTGTCACAAATTCAATGACATGTATATATATATATATATGAGGTGTAAAATTGCTGAAAAAAAATGCGTGGGCTCCCGCCCTATTTTCGCAACCAGACAGACAAAGCCAGTGAGTGGGGGCAGATAATAATAGCCCAGAGAGGGACCATTTTTTTTGGCCCCCCCCGGCTACTTAACATCTGCCCCCAGACACCCCAGAAAGGGCAAATCTCTAATTAGATTTGCCCTTTCTGGCACTTTGCCCGTCTATTCCCATTGCCCTGTAGCGGTGGCGAATGGGTTAATAAGGGGTTAAAATGACCTTGCAATTGAAAGGTCACTTTAAGCCAGGTTAATAATTGAGAGCTGTCAATTAGACAACTATCAATTATTAATCCTATTGTATGAAAGAAAAATCAAACACACACACTTTAATAAAAAAGAAGTTTAATGAAATAATCACACAGTTTTTGACCATATTTTATTTACCTGCTAAAACCATTTCCTGTAATAAAAATAAAATAATAAAGCAAAATTATTCTTACCAATCCGATGCACAGTCAGGTCCCACGGTGTAATCCTTCAGAAAGGGTTAATGTTTACTGCAGGGACCGCAGCTAATGCTGCAGCCTCACAGTAAACCCCAAATGAATGAGTTCCTCTCCTGCCTGACAGGAGAGTAAAGGCTGGGTGTCACATAACGATACACCAGCGATCCCGACAACGATATGCACTTGTCAGGATCGCTGGTGTATCGCTACATGATCGCTGCTGAGCTGCCAAACAGGCAGCTCAGGCAGCGATCTGGGACAGCGACACTGCGGGTAACATCGCTTAAGGGCCCGTCTCACATAGCGATATCGCTACCGAGATCGCTGCTGAGTCACAAGTTTTGTGACGCAGCAGCAAGCTCACCAGCGATATCGCTGTGTGTGACATTCAGCGACGATCAGCCCCCCTGCCGGGTATCGCTGATCGTCGCAGAAATGTCAGGACCTTTATTTGATCGCTGGTTTCCCTCTGACAGGCACGCATCGCTGCGTGTGACAGGCGGGAGACCAGCTATCCGCTGGTAACCAAGGTACACAGCGGGTTTCCAGGCACCGCGCAGCGCTTGGAAACCCGCTGTGTACCTTGGATACCAGCTCCCTGCATCAGGGCGCTGGTATCCAAGGTACACAGCGGGTTTCTAGGCACAGCCCCGCGCCTGGAAACCCGCTGTGTACCTTGGTTACCAGCGGATCGCTGGTCTCCCGCCTGTCACACGCAGCGATGCGTGCCTGTCAGCGGGAAACCAGCGATCAAAAAAAGGTCCTGACATTTCAGCGACGATCAGCGATACCCGGCAGGGGGGCTGATCGTCGCTGAATGTCACACACAGCGATATCGCTGGTGAGCTCGCTGCTGCGTCACAAAACTAGTGACTCAGCAGCGATCTCGGTAGCGATATCGCTATGTGAGACGGGCCCTTAAGTGGAAAGCTTAATTGATTGCTTTCCACTTTCACTTCAGGTCAGCCAGGGACACAATCAGTGACGTCAGAGGGAACTGATTAACAAAAATAGGGGATCCCTTCGAAAAAAAAATGGCGTGGGGTCCCCCCTATTTTTGTTAACCAGCCAGATGAAGCAGACCGCTGAGGCCTGGATTTTCAGGCTGTTAAGGAGCCAAGATCCATGGACCTTGCCAGCCTGATAATACTAGGCCACAGCAGTCTGCATATCTTGGCTGATTAACAAAAATAGGGGATCCCCTCGAAAAAAATTGGCGTGGGGTCCCCCCTATTTTTGTTAACCAGCCAGATGAAGCAGACCGCTGAGGCCTGGATTTTCAGGCTGTTAAGGAGCCAAGATCCATGGACCTTGCCAGCCTGATAATACTAGGCCACAGCAGTCTGCATATCTTGGCTGATTAACAAAAATAGGGGATCCCCTCGAAAAAAATTGGCGTGGGGTCCCCCCTATTTTTGTTAACCAGCCAGATGAAGCAGACCGCTGAGGCCTGGATTTTCAGGCTGTTAAGGAGCCAAGATCCATGGACCTTGCCAGCCTGATAATACCAGGCCACAGCAGTCTGCATATCTTGGCTGATTAACAAAAATAGGGGATCCCCTCGAAAAAAATTGGCATGGGGTCCCCCCTATTTTTGTTAACCAGCCAGATGAAGCAGACAGCTGAGGCCTGGTTTTTCAGGCTGGTAAGGATCCAATATCCATGGACCTTGCAAGCCTGATAATACCAGGCCACAGCAGTCTGCTTAGCTTGGCTGGTTAACAAAAATAGGGGATCCCCTCGAAAAAAAAACGGCGTGGGGATCCCCCCTATTTTTGTTAACCAGCCAAGTAAAATGCAGACTGCTGCGGCCTGGTATTAAAAGACTGTCAAGGCCCATGGATTTTGGCCCTCAACAGCCTGATAATACCAGGCTACAGCAGCCCCACATTTGGCGCATCAAAAGATGTGCCAATTGTGGCACTTTACCCGGCTCTTCCCACTTGCCCTGTAGCGGTGGCAAGCGGGGTAATAAGGGGTTATTGTCACCGTTGATTGCACGGTGACAATAAGCCCGGTTAATAATGGAGAGGCGTCAATAAGACACCGATCCATTATTAATCCCAAAGTTATTAAATGCATAAAAAAAAGACACAGCAAGAAAAAGTCTTTTAATGAAATAAAAGAGACAACACAGTTTTCATTACTTTTATTACTCTCTCATTCCTGCGACGCCATCGATCTCCTGTAAAAAAAGAAAAAAAACAAACCAACAGTATACCACCTGTCCGACGCAGTCCATAACGATAGTCCCACGACGATCCAGCTCTGCTACATCGCAATGACAGGCAGAGCCTGTCATTGCAACGCAGCACAGCTGATTACCTGCTTCCCTGGCGGTGACGTCATCGGACTGACTGCTTTACGGCCGGGATTACCCAGCAGTCACTGCAGTTATCGCGAGAAACTGCATGTGACCGCCGGGGAAAGAAGATGGCGGCCATGAAGCAGTCCAGGACGTGACCGCCGGAGATCTTCTGCCAGGTAAGTGCCGCTGACTCCTGACAGACCCGACCGACGGACACTGACAGTGACAGTGACAATCCCGATTCCGGTATCCGATAAGACGAAAATATCGGAACTCGGAATCGGAATTCCGATACAGCTAATATCGGCCGATAACCGATATTTGCAGTATCGGAATGCTCAACCCTAATCACAGCATAACCGTGCAGGAGTTGCTGAAATATCAGCACCTCTCGCCCGATCAGTGCAGCAGCTCAGCTCTGCAAGTGGCTGAGCTTCTGCATTAACAGCCAGGAGTGGTGTCTATGCCGCCACTGGCTGTTAACCCCCTAATTGCTGCAATCGAGTGCGATCGCAGTGTTCAGGAGTGGGAGGCAGAGGGACGGGAGTTCCCTTTGTCTTCAAATCGGCATCCCCGCGAAGTCATCGCTGGGCCCGACTGTTGTCATGACGACCCCCGGATCATCAAGCTGCGGAAAGCCTCTGAGACCATGCTCACAGCATGGTGTCAGAAGCTTTGAGTATAGGTATAATGCACTGCAATCCTAGTGCATGGCTGTCATGAACAACACGGAGGCCAGGGGGAATCACAGATTATAATCCCACCACTGCCACCATGTGATGAATAACGGCACGGGAGACCACGGATTGATCCCACCACTGCCAAAAGTATGTCACGAACTGCCGGGATTTATGTATATCCCACTTTGTAGTCCCGCTTTGGAACTCGCAGCTCTCCGGCGCCCCCCTTACCCTCAGGTCAGTCAGGGAACTGCACCTAGGGTAATGAGTCGCCGGACAGGTCTGCTTGGTTGTGTACTGGCTATTAGGCACGCTGCAGTGAGGGAATTATAACTACTCCAAGCCGCAGCCAGGCAATATGCTTATAAAACCCGTTCCGTCACTGCCAGACTTACCCAATGCCCAGCACATACTTGCTGCCACCAGCCTCTGGTTCTAGAATGTGGGGTAGAGGCCACCCCAATTTAGTAGCGTAATTCACTTCAGGCACGTGCAAATTTGTTATAGAGCATAGAGAAACAAACTAGTAATTTTATATTTTACAATCAAAAGTATATACAAGATGGATTAACATAAGAGAGATCAACTTACAGTTCTTAAATCATTGCAGGCAAAACTATGCTGGGGGAGAAGCCAGACGTCGCAATGCATGGAGGGGTCTTGTTATGGCAGTTCCCCAGGCAAAGAGAGAAAGGCTGGGCTGAGGTAACGTCACTTATACCCCTGGACTTGTAACATCACTAAAGGGGCTGGTTTACTGGCCCCCTCCCCTAGCTCAGAGTTACAGATTTGGTTCTGAAAACTTATAACGATTATAACTTGGCTTGAGAACCTAGCAGAATATCGGCAGAACCATCACTCATCTTATTTTGAAAGTAGTTTTCTAATGAGTTCAAACTCGGACTATCTATTCACCGCTGTTCAGGAGAAATCAATTTCTCTGGTTCTGTTGGCGCTGAAACCGGGAAAAACACAGGCTAGATAGTCCCATCGAAGAACGTCCCGGACATGTAGTTTTTATTTTTCTATCACAACCTCACATCGCTTTATGACCAAATGATTAGATTCATATTGTCTATGGGAAGTCCCAGCTCATGGATCAGACAAAGAAGTCCCCTGCTGTGAAGAGGGAAATCACTCACTGGCATCTCAAGTTACAAGGAGTGTATGCTGCAGTCTGTGAGTGAGCAGAAATTTGCAGGCAGCACAGGCAAAAGGGAACAGAACAAGGGGGGGTCACCTTCTCACCTACTGGCATAGCAGAGCTCAGTATGTGAATAGAAAATTCTGGAATGTTCCTGAAAGTGTGATAATAGGGCCAATCATACATGATATTTTACCTTATCGTTACAATGGCAATATATTATACCTGCATTCAAAGTAAAAAAAGTTAAAGTTCCATAAAGGGACTAGGTAAACAAGAAAATATTTTTTAAAAAAATAGGTAAAAAAAATTACAAAATAATAATAATTAAAAAATCCGCTAATAAATACACATTTTTATGTAAAAAAAAAAAAAATAAACAAAGAAAGTACACATGTTTGGTAGCACTGTGTCTGGAACAAAGTGTCACACTAGTTAACCCCTTCAGTGAATGCCATAAAAAAACAAAAAAAGTAGCAAATTATGCTTTATCATCATATCGCTTGGAAAAAGTAGAATAAAACGCGATCAGAAAGACGAAAGGTAATACAAATAGTATCACTGAAAGCGACATCTTGTCCCGCAAAAACCAAGCCGCCATACAGCTCCATCAGCAGAAAAATAAAAAAGTTATAGCTCTCAGAATAAAGCAATGCAAAAATAATTATTTTTTTCTGTAAAAGTTTTTATTGTGTAAAAGCGCCAAAACATAAAAAAATATATAAATGTGGCATCGCTGTAATCGTACTGACCTGAAGAATAAAACTGCCTTATCAATTTTACCACACACAGAACGGAGAAAAAAAAATTTCCTGAATTGCTGGTTTTTGTTCATTCTGCTTCCACAAAAATCAGAATAGAAAGCAATGAAAAAAAGTAATGTGCCCGAAAATGGAACCAATAAAAACGTCAACTCGTCCCGCAAAAAACAAGACCTCACATGACTCTGTGGGCCGAAATATGGAAAAATTATGGCTGTCAAAATATGTTGATGCAAAAGCTTCTTCTTGCAAAAAAAGCATCTTTTAGCGTGACAGAAGCTAAACATAAAAAAAGGATATAAATCTGGTATTGCTGTAATCGTGCCGACCCAAAGAATAAAGTCGCCTAATCACTTTTACCACACGAGGAACGGTGTAAAAAATAAATAAAACCAATTCTTTACCTGCTGTGGATTAGTTCATTCTGCCTCTCAAAGATCGCAGTAAGGCTTGGCGCACATTTATCCTGCGCTCTACGCTGAGCGCTTGCATCGGGGTTTCCATGTAAATCTCTGAAATACGTGATTCAGACAGAACCACCAGCAGAAGATTCCCTATAATGAGGCAGAAGGAGACACTGTGAACGCCATAGGACCTGTGATCCGGAGGTGTCCGTCTTTTTCGGCGTGCTTACAAACACAGTCCACCATAGTTTTGTGCACCTCGGAAAGGAAGGACGACACTGAAGAGAGGCCAGACGGAGTCCAGAGTAACTCTGCTGCCTCCTTATAGTGAATGGATCCTTCAGGGGTTTCATCTGTCATGTAGTTCGGAGATTTAGATAGAAACGCCAAAGTATGTGCTCAGCGTAGAGTGCTGGATAAATGTGATCACAAACATTATGAAAAATGTTCCCAATAAAAGCTTCAACTCAATCCACAAAAAAAGTCCTCACTCGGGTCTGTCATCTGTTAATAGAAATATAGGAGGCTTCCACGTTACTGGTAGCACAAAGGCTCTGGAAAAGCCAAAAGAAATTCAGCAAATGTATCCTTTAATAAGATGTGTAGTCGAGGGGTTACAAAGACACTAAACTTCAGGAAGGCAAATTTCCAACGGATGAGAGATGATCTTAGTGCAATAAACTGGGACGATATCCTGAGACATAAAAATACACAAAGAAAATGGGAGACATTTATTAGCATCCTGAATAGGACCTGTGCACAGAATATATACCCTATGGGAATAAACATGCTAGAATTAGGAGGAAACCACTATGGCTAAATAGAGCTGAAAGGGGCGCAATAAGTGACAAAAAGAAAGCGTTTAGGGAATTAAAGCAAGTAGGTAGTGATGAGGCATTAAATAAATACAGAAGATTAAATAAATTCTGTAAAAAGCAAATCAAGACAGCAAAGATTGAGGCAGAGAGACTCATTGCCAGAGAAAGTAAAAATAATCCCAAAATATTCTTTAACTACATAAATAGCAAGAAACTAAAAAATGATAGTGTTGGTCCCCAACCAACCAGCCAATATGCTAAATGACTTTTTTTCAACTGTATTTACACAAGAAAATCTCATGACAGATAACATGATCAGTGATAAAAAAATGTCTCCATTAAATGTCACCTGCTTAACCCAGCAGGAAGTACGGCGGCATCTAAAAATCACTAAAATTGACAAATCCCTGGGCCCGGATGGGATACACCCCCGAGTACTGCAGGAATTAAGTACAGTCATAGATAGACAATTATTTTTAATCTTTAAAGATTCCATAATAACAGGGTCTGTACCACAGGACTGGCGTATAGCAAATGTGGTGCCAATATTCAAAAAGGGGGCAAAAACTGAACCTGGAAATTATAGGCCAGTGAGCTTAACATCTACTGTGGGTAAAATCCTGGAGGGTTTTTTAAGGGATACTATATTGGAGTATCTGAGGCTGAATAACCTCATGACACAGTATCAGCATGGGTTTACGAGGGACTGTTCTTGTCAGACTAATCTGATAAGCTTTTATGAAGGGGTAAGTTCCCGACTGGACCAAGGGAACGCAGTGGACGTGGTGTTCATGGACTTCTCAAAAGCTTTTGATACGGTGCCACACAAAAGATTAATACATAAAATGAGAACAATGGGGATAGGGGAAAATATGTGTAAGTGGGTTAAGAACTGGCTCATGGATTGGAAACAAAGGGTGGTTATTAATGGAGCACACTCGGACTGGGTCACGGTTAGCAGTGGGGTACCACAGGGGTCAGTATTGGGGCCGCTTCTCTTTAACATATTTACTAATGACCTTGTAGGGGGCATACAGAGTAGTATTTCAATATTTGCAGATGACACTAAACTCTGCAGGGTAATAAATACAGAGGAGGACAATTTTATATTACAGGAGGATTTATGTAAACTAGAAGCTTGGGCTGATAAATGGCAAATTAACTTTAATGAGGATAAATGTAAGGTCATGCACTTGGGTAGAACAAACAAGATGTATAATTATGTGCTTAATTGTAAAACACTGGGCAAAACTGTCACTGAAAAAGACCTGGGTGTATGGGTGGACGACAAACTCACATTTAGTGGCCAATGTCAGGCAGCTGCTGCCAAGGCAAATAAAATAATGGGGTGCATTAAAAGAGGCATAGATGCTCATGAGGAGAACATAATTTTACCTCTATACAAGTCACTAGTGCGACCACACTTAGAATACTGTGTACAGTTCTGGTCTCCGGTGTATAAGAAAGACATAGCTGAACTGGAGCGGGTGCAGAGAAGAGCGACCAAGGTTATTAGAGAACTGGGTGGTCTGCAATACCAAGACAGGTTATTACACTTGGGGTTATTTAGTTTGGAAAAACGAAGGCTTAGGGGTGATCTTACTACAATGTATAAATATATGAGGGGACAGTACAAAGACCTTTCTAATGATCTTTTTACTCTTAGACCTGTGACGGGGACAAGGGGGCATCCTCTACGTCTGGAGGAAAGAAGGTTTAGTCATAATCACAGATGCAGATTCTTTACTGTAAGAGCAGTGAGACTATGGAACTCTCTGCGGTCTAATGTTGTAATGAGTGATTCCCTACTAAAATTTAAGAAGGGACTGGATGCCTTTCTTGAAAAGTATAATATTACAGGCTATATTCACTAGTTTCCTAGATATTGCATTGATCCAGGGAGCTAGTCTGATTGCCGTATGTGGAGTCGGGAAGGAATTTTTTTCCCCAATGTGAAGCTTACTGTTTGCCATACCTCCCAACTGTCCCAGATTGAGCAGGACAGTCCCGATTTAGACCCTCCTACCCGCTGTCCCTGCTGGGATGCTATGTGTCCCCCAGTGAGATAAGCTGCCACGCCCCCCATGCACCCCTTCCTTGCCCTCCCTGTCTCTACACCTCAGCCTCTCACAGCAGAGCAATGACGCTGCTATGCTGTATTCTGGGCCCACAGGACATGTGATGAGGTCACAGGAGGGGAGGAGTCAGGGGGTGGGATCAGGAGGGGTTTACAGGGTGGATGTAGCAGTGCTGTGTGTGTATGAGGTGTACGGAGCGGTGCCGTGTGTGCGATGTATACGGAGCGGAGCCGTGTGTGTATATGAGGTGTACGGAGCGGAGCCGTGTGTGTACGAGGTGTACGGAGCGGAGCCGTATGCGTACGAGGTGTACGGAGCGGAGCCGTGTGTGTACGAGGTGTACGGAGCGGAGCCGTGTGTGTACAAGGTGTACGGAGCGGAGCCGTCTGTGTATGAAGTGTACTGAGCGGAGCCATGTGTGTATGAGGTGTACGGAACGGAGCCGTGTGTGTACGAGGTGTACGGAGCGAAGCCGTGTGTGTACGAGGTGGATGTAGCAGTGCTGTAGTGTGTACGAGGTGTACGGAGCGGAGCCTTGTGTGTACGAGTTGGATGTAGCAGAGTCGTGTGTGTACGAGTTGGATGTAGCAGAGTCGTGTGTGTACGAGGTGTACGGAGTGGAGCCGTGTGTGTATGAGGTGTATGGAGTGGAGCCGTGTGTGTATGAGGTGTATGAAGCGGAGCCTTGTGTGTACGAGGTGTACGGAGCGGAGCTGTGTGTGTACGGCGTGGATGTAGCAGTGATGTAGTGTGTATGAGGTGTACGGAGCGGAGCCTTGTGTGTACGAGGTGTACGGAGCAGAGCCTTGTGTGTACGAGTTTGATGTAGCAGAGCCTTGTGTGTACGAGTTGGATGTAGCGGCGCAGTGTGTGTATGAGTTGGATGGAGCGGAGCCGTGTGTACAAGTTGGATGGAGCGGAGCCGTGTGTCTGTACGAGGTGCACAGAGCCGAGCCGCACGTGTACGAGGTGCATGGAGCCGAGCCGCGCCGCACGTGTACGAGGTTTATGGAGCAGAGCCGTGTGTACGAGGTGGATGTAGCAGTTCTGTGTGTGTACGAAACGGAGCCCTGTGTGTACGAAGTGTACGGAGCTGAGCCATGGCCAGGGCTCCGTGCTTGAGCCGTGTGTACAGAACGGAGCAGAGCCGTGTGTGTATGGAGTGGAGCCTTGTGTGTATGTAGCGGAGCCGTGTGTGTACGAGGTGTACGGAGCAGAACCGCATGTATACGATGTGTATGCTGCAAAGCCCCATGTGTACAAGGTTTATGGAGTGGAGTCGTGTGTACAAGGTGTACAAAGCGTGGCTGCATGTGTACGGAGTGGAGCCATGTGTATATTGAGTGGAGCCTTGTGTGTGTGAGGTGGACGGAGCGGAGCCGTGTGTGTACGAGGCATACAAAGTGGAACCGTGTGTGTATGAGGTGTGCAGAGCCGTGCGTGTACAAGGTGTATGGTGGGGAACATTCATACCTCCCAACCGTCCCAAATTCAGCAGGACACTCCTGATTTTGAGAGTCTGCCCCGCTGTCCCGGCCTGGAGCTTTTCCCGTGGACACAGGAGTACATGCCGGAGCCCGGAGGAGCACTTTAAAACTCGCACGTGATGGTCCACCAGAAGTGACGTGCTGGAAGATGACCGGAAATGAGGTAATTTCAGGAGGAGATTGTGACGGAACCATGAGGCACTTCAGGGAATGCTTCAGATCCATCACTGTGTCCTCCTCCGACAGCGCCTTGGACTCGGGTATGTCGGCCATGTGAGCGGATCATGATATGTCCTGCACCGGGAGGCCCAGATGGGCACTACAATGGGAGGTGGGCTGCTATAGTATCTTTATAGAATCTTTATTTCTTTCTCTCTCTGTTTCTTTCTCTCTCTCTTCTTTCTTTCCTTTCTCTTCTCTCTTTCTTTTTCTTTCTTTCTTCTTTCTTTCTTTCTCTTTCTTTCTGATTCTCAGATTCTTCATCTTTCTTTCTCTCTGTTCTTTCTTTCACCTCTTTCTTTCTCTGTTCTTTTTTCTCTTTTGTTTTCTTTCCCATCTTCTTTCTCTGTTCTTTTTGTTTCTTTCTCTCTGTGCTTTCTTTCCCCTCTTTCTTTCTTTCTTTCTTTCTTTCTTTCTTTCTTTCTTTCTTTCTTCTCTTTCTATCTCTCTGATCTTTCCCCTTTCTTTCTTTCTTTCTTTCTTTCTTTCTCTCTGTTCTTTCTTTCCCCTCTTTCTTTCTTTCCTCTTTTTCTTTCTCTGTTCTTTCCCCTTTCTTTCTCTCTCTGTTCTTTCTTTGTTTCCCATCTTTCTTTCTCTCTGTTCTTTTTCTTTCTTTCTCTCTGTTCTTTCTTTCTTTCTTTTTCTTTCTTTCTCTCTGTTCTTTCTTTCCCCTCTTTCTTTCTCTTTCTCTATTCTTTCTTTCTCTCTCTGTTCTTTCTTTCCCCTTTCTTTCTTTCTCTCTGCTCTTTTTTTCTCTCTTTGTTCTTTCTTTCCCTTCTTTCTCTCTCTCTCCCTCTCTGTTGTTTCTTTCTTACCCTCTTTTTTTTCTCTGCATTCTTTTTTTCTGTCCCCTCTTTCTGTTTTTTTTTTCTCCTTTTCTTTCTTTCTCTCTATCTCTCTGTTCTTTCTTTCCCCTTTCTTTCTTTTTCTCTCTCTCTGTTCTTCCTTTCTCTCTCTGTTCTTTCTTTCTTTCCCCTTTCTTTCTTTCCCCTTTCTTTCTTTCTCTCTGTTCTTTCTTTCTTTCCTCTCTTTCTTTCTCTCTGTTCTTTCTTTCTCTCTCTTTTCTTTCTTTCTTTCTCTCTCTGTTTTCTTTCCCCCTCTGTCTTTCTCCTTTCTTTCTCTCTCCCTCTCTGTTCTTTCTTTCCCCTCTTTCTTTCTTGCTTTCTTTCTCTCTCTGTTCTTTCTTTCCCCCCTGTCTTTCTTTCTCTCTCTGTTCTTTCTTTCCCCTTGTGATGAACGTGCACACGGTCCGCCACACGGTAGCCCGGGTATCACGGCTTGTGATCCCTCCGTGCCGCAAATGTGACGGAAACGCGCACACACACGACGGCTGCTGCCGTCCAACCCAATAATCTACAGGGATTTATAATTATCCCACTTCCACTTAGGAACTTGCAGCTCTCTGGCGCCCCCCTTACCCTCAGGTCAGTCAGGGAACTGCACCTAGGATAATTAGTCGCCAGACGGGCCACATGGATGTGTGCTTGCTATTGGGCACGCTACAGTGAGGGAATTATAATTACTCCGGGCCGCAGCCAGGCAATACACTTATAAAACCCGCTCCGTCACTGCCAACGGCACCCAATAGGTTAACACTTTACACCCCTTCTTTTAGCTGCCACCAGCTACGATTTTCTTAATGAACAATTTATCAAGAGGGTCCGTAGCAACCCCAAATCAGTAGCGTAGTACTTCAGGCACGTGCAAAATCGTTTATAGAGCAGGAGAAACACACTAATAAATTTTATAGGTTTATTCCTAAAAATGCAGGCAGTGCTTATAGTTTAAAAATATGTAACAAGGTGAGACAATACAGTTATGTACAATACAGTTACAAATAAAACAGGATTAAAGGTGAAAAACACTTACATGGTACTTAGATCATTTACAGGCAAGACAGGCTGGGGGAGGAGCCACACGTCATAGTTCATTTGCAGATCTGTTAGTCACGTCATCACAGCCTGGAATGGCTAGGGGGGCTAACTGCAAGACTTATACATGTGGGCTGGTGACCTCACAAAAGGGGATGGTTTTCTGGCCACCTCCCGGGCTACAAGTTATAGTTTGAAGCTCTGAAAGATCAGAAGGGCCATACCTCATCCTGGGAACCTAGCAGAATAATGGCAGACCTATCAATGATCTTACTGTGAAATGACTGTTCAAATGAGCCCAAACTTGGGTGAGATAGTTCATGGTGCATCCGAGAATTCCATTTCTCGGGTTCTGTTGGAGTTACGGGTTCACCAGTACCACGGGAACTACGCCTGATGGACGCATGTTTCAAAACAGTAACTTTCGTGTTTCTAGCGAATGCTCCCACCGTGTTATTACCAAAAGAATGAATTCTCATAATGGCTATGGGATCTTTCTGCAGGCTTTGGGAGACAAAGAGAATTCCTAAAGAATTCCTGAGGTGGGAGGGATGAGAGATAGAGTGAGCTGTTCGTTCACACAGAGACTTGCAGCGAACTGCAGGCACAGGGGGGAGGAGAGGGGTGGCTTTGCTCTGTGCTGGCAAAACGATGGGAGTCGTAGTTCTATGGGGAAAGTTCTAGAACAGCACAAGAACTGGAGCTTCCAGTATCATCACACCTCCCCCTCTTAGAGTGCGCTGAGGCATGACCTGTCGGTAATCCGCCATGCGCACCTCAGCGGGTTCGCCACGCCGGGACAACCCATCGGCATTGGCTTGGGCCAGCATGTCCACGAGGGGGTCCTCCTCCCCGTCCTCGGGCAGGTTGCAGACCGGTAGGACGCAGACTTCACATTCGTGAGGTGCCTTCATCATGTTGACGTGAAAGGCCTTGCGCCTACCCCGAGTGTGGTCAAGCGTGACCACGTAGGTGACTGGGTTGAGCTGTTGGTGCACGACGTACGGGCCTTCCCAGGCTGCCTGAAGCTTATCCACTGGTACGGGGACCAGCACCCACACCTTTTGACCCACCTGGTAGGTCCGCTCCCGGGCGTTCTGGTCGTACCAGTGCTTCTGGTCAGCCTGAGCCTGCGTCATGTGGTAATGCACCAACTGCGTCAAGGTCTGCATCTTGTCGCGGAAGCGCATGACATAATCCACGATGGACACTTCCGTGGGGTTTGGCTCATCTTCCCAGGATTCTCTTATCAACCCAAGGGGTCCCCGGACTCGCCTGCCATACAGGAGCTCAAAGGGGGAGAACCCCGTCGAGGCCTGCGGGACTTCTCTGTAGGCAAATAGCAGGTGTGGGAGTTACCGCTCCCAATCGCGTCCCTGGGTCTCAACCAGCATGCGGAGCATCTGAGGGTACCGTTAAAGCGCTCACACAAACCATTGGTCTGTGGGTGATACGCACTCGATACCATACGTGTCACCTGCATTTTGCTGCAGAGAGCCTTCATTAGGCGAGACATAAATTGGGTCCCTTGATCGGTAAGCATCTCCCTGGGAAATCCTACCCGTGAAAAGATGGTCACCAGTGCATCCGCCACCTTATCTGCCCTAGTTGAGGACAGAGCTACTGCCTCCGGGTACCGGGTAGCGTAGTCTACCACAGTAAGAATGTATCGCTTTCCAGAGCTGCTGGGGACGGCCAGCGGGCCCACAATGTCCACCGCGATCCTCTGGAAAGGCTCCTCTATCACTGGCAACGGGATCATTGGAGCCTTAAGAGCAGGCCCCGCCTTCCCCACTCTTTGACAGGTGATACAGGAGCGGCAGTAGTCACATCTGTCCCTATCTTGGGCCAATAGAAGTGTTGAGACAGCCGTGCCTTAGTTTTGCTGGTCCCCAAGTGTCCAGCGAGTGGAATCTCATGGGCAATCCGCAACAACTCACCTCGGAACTGGTGCGGGACGACCAGCTATTTTTCCCTCAACCACTCCTTTTGGGAATCTCCGGGTACTGTCTCCCGGTACAACCTTCCTCGTTCCCAGAACACCCTCTCCTTATCAGTCACGGAGGTGGGCGTCTCGGCGAGGTGCCTCAAGTTCTCCAGGCTCGCATCTGAGTGCAGAGCGGCCTGGAACTCCTGGCTGGAGGCAGCCAGAAGTGACGTCAGGGTTCCTTCCTCACTGGGACCTTCTGGGACCGGCTCTGGATCCACCTCTGGTTCAGTCTCTCCTGTAGCGGAGGAGGGTACAGATGGCAGGGCGCTACCTGCGATCCAGGCACTCTGACTGCGGGTGACAGCAGCTACATATGCAGTCTCCCCGGGTATTTCTACAGACCCATCAGCCTGCGCTGCTATGGGCTCTACCTCCCCATCCACCCCCAACACTTCAGGAGCAGTGCTACTTATGGGCCAGTTACCTTCCTCGGTGGCACTGATCAGTGTCATGGCGTCACCTTCCTCACGGTTCCCATGCACCTCCCCATTTCCTTGAGCACTGTCGCTTGCTCCTGCTAGGGGTTCCTCAGCCGTCTCACTCCGCAGAACGACGTGGCTGAACGCTCCTGTACCTGTGGACACATCTACCACTTCAGAGAAAGGGTTAACAGGTTCAGATGGCACAGATACATCACTATCAGCATCATTCCTAGGGAAAAAAAGGTTATTGGTTGCATAATCACTTCGCAAAGCATTGGCAGGTAACACATTCAGTTTCCCATCATCATCAACATCAACATCATGGTTAATGTTAACCTTATTATCAGATTGGGGAGGGGTGTCAGGGACATAGTACGCCACCATCCTCCCCAGATCAGTCCCCAATAAAACATCAGTGGGCAGGTTTTCGGACACCCCCACTTCCTTCACCCCGCTCCCGGCACCCCAGTCAATGAAAACCCGGGCCATCGGCAAGGGGCAACGGACGCCCCCAATCCCGGTGACAGTTAGGGTTCTCCCCGGAATCAACTCTTCAGGGGCCGCCAGTTCGGGTCGGATGAGGGTTCGTTCAGCCCCGGTGTCCTTGAGGCCTGTAGCAAGACGGGCCCCCACGCGGACAGGTTGCACGTTGTCATCAACCCTCCCCACCACACCACCCACCAAAAGAACAGAGGCGTTGGGCCCGGAGGCCTTGGCTGGGGGGTTCTTCTGCCTCCCTGGACAGGTGGCGCTGATGTGTCCAGTCCGTTTACAGGAGAAACACTGGCGGGGGTCTGATGTAGGCCTGGCGCTGGCAAAGGGGATAGTGCCTCCAGAGGGACGGCTGGCAGGGGCACTGGGGTTGGTTGCAGGCTTACCCCCTCCCCAGTGGGGGTGACGGGCTTCCGCACCTCGGTTTTCCGGTTGGCCTCATAGCTGTCGGCGATCCGTGCTGTTATGACCGCGTCCTCCGGTTCTCGGTCCAGGATGAACTGTCGGACCTCAGCTGGGCACAGATGCAGGAACTGGTCTTTGATCATCAGGTCCCTCAGCTCCTCAAAGGTGTCAACTGACAGTCCATGGATCCACTGGTCAAAGTGGGTCCTGAGTCCTTGCACCACATCGCTATAACTGTCATGTGGGCCACGTTGGAGGTTCCGGAACTTCTTTCGGTAAACCTCAGGGGTTAGCTGGTACTTGGCGACAAGGGCCTGCTTGATGGCCGCATAGTCACCATCTTGATCTGGCGTGAGTGAAGCAAACGCCTCCAAAGCTTTGCCCTTTAGCCCGGGGGTCAAGTACCTGGCCCATTGGTCCTCAGGCAGCTGGTACTGTCTGCAGACTTTCTCAAAGGCCCGCAGAAAAGTGTCCAAGTCTCCGCCCTTTTCCATCGCAGTAAAGTGCTCTGGCCGGGGCTTCGGACTCTGAGCGCTGCTGGGCACACTGCTCCGGGCTGTGGAGGGCATTGCCCCTTGTCTGAGCAGCTCCAGTTCATGGGCTCTCTGAGCTTCCCGCTCGGCTCTCTCAGCCTCCCGCTCGGCCTCTCGCTGGGCTTGGCGCTCGGCTCTCTCAGCCTCTCGCTGGTTGGCCTCTCGCTGGTCGGCTCTCTCTTGAGCTTGCTGGATCAGCTTCAGGCGTCCATCACGGTCGTCGGCGGGGAGTTCCTCCAGGGCCGCCTGCAGGTAAGCGTCCAACCCGCCCTGGGTGTAAGCATTCAGGGTTTGGGCCTCTGCTACAGCACCACCTTGGCTTGGGCCAGCTCCTGCGCCCGCCACGCTCCGATGCTCGTCCAGTTCCTTCAGGGCCTGGACCAGTTGGGCTTTGCTTCGGTTCGTGTGGGCAAGGCCGTGGTACATGCAGATTCCCACAAGAGTGTCCTTGCTCTGCTTTTCGTACCAACTTGCTCCTCTTGTAGCCATGTTTGCCAAATAAAAGATAGGATAGAAAACAAAGAGAAAGGAAGGGGTAACCGCTAGTGTTGAGCGATACGATACTGCAAATATCGGATATCGGCCGATATTAGCTGTATCGGCCTTTCGATTCCGAATACCGATATTTTCGTCATATCGAATACCGGAATCGGGATTGTCACTGTCATTGTCAGTGTCCGTCGGTCGGGTCTGTCACTGTCAGTGTCCGTCGGTCGGGTCTGTCAGGAGTCAGCGGCACTTACCTGGCAGAAGATCTCCGGCGGTCACGGCCTGGACTGCTTCATGGCCGCCATCCTCTTCTCCCCGGCGGTCACATGCAGTTTCTCGCGATAACTGCAGTGACTGCTGGGTAATCCCGGCCGTAAAGCAGTCAGTCCGATGACCTCACCGCCGGGGAAGCAGGTAATCAGCTGTGCTGCGTCGCGATGACAGGCTCTGCCTGTCATTGCGATGTAGCAGAGCTGGATCGTCGTGGGACACTCGTTACTATGGACTGCGTCGGACAGGTGGTATACTGTTGGGTTTTTTTTTTCTTTTTTTACAGGAGATCGATGGCGTCGCAGGAATGAGAGTACAATAAAAGAAATGAAAACTGTGTTGTCTCTTTTATTTCATTAAAATACTTTTTTCTTGCTGTGTCTTTTTTTTTAAACATTTAATAACTTTGGGATTAATAATGGATCGGTGTCTTATTGACACCTCTCCATTATTAACCGGGCTTATTGTCACCGTGCAATCAACGGTGACATTAACCCCTTATTACCCCACTTGCCACCGCTACAGGGCAGTGGGAAGAGCCGGGTAAAGTGCCACAATTGGCACATCTTTTGATGCGCCAAATGTGGGGCTGCTGTAGCCTGGTATTATCAGGCTGTTGAGGGCCAAAATCCATGGGCCTTGACAGTCTTTTAATACCAGGCCGCAGCAGTCTGCATTTTACTTGGCTGGTTAACAAAAATAGGGGGACCCCTACGCCGTTTTTTTTCGAGGGGATCCCCTATTTTTGTTAACCAGCCAAGCTAAGCAGACTTGCTGTGTCATGGTATTATCAGGCTTGCAAGGTCCATGGATATTGGATCCTTACCAGCCTGAAAAACCAGGCCTCAGCGGTCTGCTTCATCTGGCTGGTTAACAAAAATAGGGGGGACCCCACGCCAATTTTTTTCGAGGGGATCCCCTATTTTTGTTAATCAGCCAAGATATGCAGACTGCTGTGGCCTGGTATTATCAGGCTGGCAAGGTCCATGGATCTTGGCTCCTTAACAGCCTGAAAATCCAGGCCTCAGCGGTCTGCTTCATCTGGCTGGTTAACAAAAATAGGGGGGACCCCACGCCATTTTTTTTTTCGAAGGGAACCCCTATTTTTGTTAATCAGTTCCCTCTGACGTCACTGATGGTGTCCCTGGCTGGCCTGAAGTGAAAGTGGAAAGCAATCAATTAAGCTTTCCACTTCCTCTCCTGTCAGCCAGGAGAGGAGCTCATTCATTTGGGGGTTTACTGTGAGGCTGCAGCATTAGCTGCGGTCCCTGCAGTAAACATTAACCCTTTCTGAAGGATTACACCGTGGGACCTGACTGTGCATGGGATAGGTAAGAATAATTTTGCTTTATTATTTTATTTTTATTACAGGAAATGTAATGTAATGTAAACTTCTTTTTTATTAAAGTGTGTGTGTTTGATTTTTCTTTCATACAATAGGATTAATAATTGATAGTTGTCTAATTGACAGCTCTCAATTATTAACCTGGCTTAAAGTGACCTTTCAATTGCAAGGTCATTTTAACCCCTTATTAACCCATTCGCTACCGCTACAGGGCAATGGGAATAGACGGGCAAAGTGCCAGAAAGGGCGAATCTAATTATAGATTTGTCTTTTCTGGGGTGTCTGGGGGCAGATGTTAGTAGCCAGGGGGGGCCAAAAATAATGGTCCCTCTCTGGGCTATTATTATCTGCCCCCATTCGCTGGCTTTGTCTGTCTGGTTGCGAAAATAGGGCGGGAGCCCACGCATTTTTTTTAAACAATTTTACACCTCATATATATATATATATATATATATATATATATATATATATATACATGTCATTGAATTTGTGACACATATATATATATTTATATTTATAGTTCATACACTTCTACATAGTATAATAGCCGCTAATTCAATTGCCGGCTTTTGTGAAAATGCAGAACCCGACATGAAATGACACTTGGTGTACATAGGGTTAACCATGTCTTTTCATGTCCTTTGCTATCTGATTTGCACAAACAATTACATCAGTCTATGTGTGCAAAATTTCACACCTGTAGGGGTTAATTAAAGGTGTAAATTCGTAGCAAAAAAGTCCGTTTTTTTACAACGAATTTACACCTTTAATTAACCCCTACAGGTGTGAAATTTTGCACACATAGACTAATGTAATTGTTTGTGCAAATCAGATTGCAAACGACATGAAAAGACATGGTTAACCCTATGTACACCAAGTGTCATTTCATGTCGGGTGCTTCTGTCTTTTCACAGAAGCCGGCTTTACCCGGCAATTGAATCAGAGGATATTTTACTATGTAGAAGTGTATAAACTATACATATATGTATATATATATAATATGTCACAATGACATGTATATATATATATGTATTCTATGTGTATATTTAGTGTTTACAAGGAAATAAAGGTTTTTTTTAGTTGAGATTTTTTGTTCCCATAGACTTACATTGGACTTCCGGTATCGGAATCGGATATCGACGATATTTAGTGATATCGGCGATACCATTTCGATACGATATTTTTGGATATCGAGCAGTATCGCTCAACACTAGTAACCGCAAGTACACACAATTATCTCAGGGCTAATAAACACTGAGCTTGTTCTCCAAAACTTTAGTTGCAGGGTCCCTAAAGAACCGTGCAAGTTTTTTAGTGAATGGAATGATTGCTCAGACCAGATCACTAATGCTCTATAATCCCACCGCTCTGCCACCAATGTGATGAACGTGCACACGGTACGCCACACGGTAGCCCGGGGTATCACGGCTTGTGATCCCTCCGTGCCGCAAATGTGACAGAAACGAGCACACACACGACGGCTGCTGCCGTCCGACCCAATAATCTACAGGGATTTATAATTATCCCACTTCCACTTAGGAACTTGCAGCTCTCTGGCGCCCCCCTTACCCTCAGGTCAGTCAGGGAACTGCACCTAGGATAATTAGTCGCCAGACGGGCCACTTGGATGTGTGCTTGCTATTGGGCACGCTGCAGTGAGGGAATTATAATTACTCCGGGCCACAGCCAGGCAATACACTTATAAAACCCGCTCCGTCACTGCCAACGCCACCCAATAGGTTAACATTTTACACCCCTTCTTTTAGCTGCCACCAGCTACGATTTTCTTAATGAACAATTTATCAAGAGGGTCCGTAGCAACCCCAAATCAGTAGCGTAGT
Source organism: Oophaga sylvatica (assembly GCA_033576555.1). Lineage (NCBI taxonomy): Eukaryota > Metazoa > Chordata > Amphibia > Anura > Dendrobatidae > Oophaga > Oophaga sylvatica. Next base: position 108,497 of record JARQOD010000511.1, read on the forward strand.
ACTTCAGGCATGTGCAAAATCGTTTATAGAGCAGGAGAAACACACTAATAAATTTTATAGGTTTATTCCTAAAAATGCAGGCAGTGCTTATAGTTTAAAAAGATGTAACAAGGTGAGACAATACAGTTATGTACAATACAGTTAGAAATAAAACAGGATTAAAGGTGAAAAACACTTACATGGTACTTAGATCATTTACAGGCAAGACAGGCTGGGGGAGGAGCCACACGTCATAGTTCATTTGCAGATCTGTTAGTCACGTCATCACAGCCTGGAATGGCTAGGGGGGGCTAACTGCAAGACTTATACATGTGGGCTGGTGACCTCACAAAAGGGGATGGTTTTCTGGCCACCTCCCCAGGCTACAAGTTATAGTTTGAAGCTCTGAAAGATCAGAAGGGCCATACCTCATCCTGGGAACCTAGCAGAATAATGGCAGACCTATCAATGATCTTACTGTGAAATGACTGTTCAAATGAGCCCAAACTTGGGTGAGATAGTTCATGGTGCATCCGAGAATTCCATTTCTCGGGTTCTGTTGGAGTTACGGGTTCACCAGTACCACGGGAACTACGCCTGATGGACGCATGTTTCAAAACAGTAACTTTCGTGTTTCTAGCGAACGCTCCCACCGTGTTATTACCAAAAGAATGAATTCTCATAATGGCTATGGGATCTTTCTGCAGGGTTTGGGAGACAAAGAGAATTCCTAAAGAATTCCTGAGGTGGGAGGGATGAGAGATAGAGTGAGCTGTTCGTTCACACAGAGACTTGCAGCGAACTGCAGGCACAGGGGGGAGGAGAGAAGCGGGCTGGCTTTGCTCTGTGCTGGCAAAACGATGGGAGTCGTAGTTCTATGGGGAAAGTTCTAGAACAGCACAAGAACTGGAGCTTCCAGTATCATCACACCCCTCTTTTTTTCTCTCTCCCCCTTTGTTCTTTCTTTCCCCTTTCTTTTTTCTCTCTCTGTTTTTTTTTTCTGTCCCCTCTTTCTTTCTCTCTGTTCTTTCTTTCTTTCTCTCTGTTCTTTCTTCCCCATCTTTGTGATGAAACGTGCACACGGTACGCCACACGGTAGCCCGGGGTATCACGGCTTGTGAACCCTCCGTGACGCAAATGTGACGAAAACGCGCACACACGCGACGGCTGCTGCCGTCCGACCCAGTAAACTGCAGGGATTTATAATTATCCCACTTCCCCTTAGGAACTTGCAGCTCTCTGGCGCCCCCCTTACCCTCAAGTCAGTCAGGGAACTGCACCTAGGATAAGTAGTCGCCAGACGGGCCACTTGGATGTGTGCTGGCTATTGGGCACGCTGCAGTGAGGGAATTATAATCACTCCAGGCCGCAGCCAGGCAATACACTTATAAAACCCGCTCCGTCACTGCCAACGCCACCCAATAGGTTAACACTTTACACCCCTTCTTTTTAGCTGCCACCAGCTACGATTTACTTAATGAACAATTTATCAAGAGGGTCCGTAGCAACCCCAAAACAGTAGCATAGTACTTCAGGCACGTGCAAATTCGTTTATAGAGCAGGAGAAACAAACTAATAATTTTATAGGTTTATTCCTTAAAAGGCAGGCAGTGCTTATAGTTTAAAAAAAGGTAACAAGATGAGACAATACGGTTATGTACAATGTAGTTAGAAATAAACGGGATTAAAAGTGAAGAACTTACATAGCAGTTACATAGGTACAGACAAGACTGGCTGGGGGAGGAGCCACACGTCATAGTTCATTTGCAGATCTCTTAGTCAGGTCATCACAGCATCGACTGACCAAGGGGGGCTAACTGCCAGACTTATACATGTGGGCTGCTGACCTCACAAAAGGGGATGGTTTTCTGGCCACCTCCCCGGGCTAGAAGTTCTAGTTTTAGTTCTGGAAGATTATCAGGAGCATACTTCGTCCTGAGAACCTCGCAGAAGAATGGCAGACCTATCAATGATCTTACTTTGAAATGACGGTTCAAATGAGCCCAAACTTGTGTGAGATAGTTCATGGTGCGTCCGAGAATTCCATGTCTCGGGTTCTGTTGGAGTTACGGGTTCACCAGTACCACGGGAACGATGCCTGTCGGGCGCATGTTTCAAAACAGTAACTTTCGTGTTTCTAACGCAAATTCCCACCGTGTTATAACCAAAAAGAATGAATTCTCATAATGGCTGCTATGGGACCGGTCTGCAGAGTTTTGAGACAAAGACATTCCTGAGGTGGGGGTTGATGAGAAGAGTGAGAGAGGGAGGGGGAACTTTGCTCTGTGGGCTGTCAGCAGCAAAGGATGAGGACGGTAGTTCTAGAACAGCACAAGAAATGGAGCTTCCAGTATCATGACACCTCCCCCCATTAGAGGGCGCTACGGAGGCATGACCTGTCGGTAATCCGACATGCGCACCTCAGCGGGTTCGCCACGTCATGACAACCCATCAGCATTCCCATGATCGCTGCCTTTCTTGTGTTGTACGGCAAAATCATACTGCTGTAGGGCAAGGCTCCAGCATAGCAACCTACCATTGGTTCCGGACACTATGTGCAGCCAGCTCAGAGGGTTGTGGTCGGTGACCACCTTGAAGGTGCGCCCGTACAGGTAGGACTGCAAATGTTGCAGTGCCCAGACCATGGCCAGGCACTCCTTCTCGATGGTGGAGTATGCCACTTCCCTTGGCAGAAGTTTCCGGCTCAGGTACAACACGGGGTGCTCCTGGTTCCCCGAATCAACCTGGCTGAGTACAGCACCGAGGCCAAATTCGCTGGCGTCAGTCTGTACCAGGAATGGCCGACTGCTGTCGATGGCTTTCAACACTGGAGAGCTGCACAGGGCTGTTTTCAAAGCTCGGAATGCCGCCTCACAGCCATCTGTCCAGCTGACTGTTTGGGGTAGACCGCCCTTGGTGAGGTCCGTCAAGGGTTTTGCAATGGCGCTATAGTTCGGTACGAAACGCCTATAGTACCCTGCAGTGCCCAGGAAGGACTTCACCTGCTTTTTGGTCCTGGGGGTGGGCCAGGACACGATCGCGTCCACTTTCTCGGGCTCTGGACTCATGGAACCCCCGCCTACCCGGTGCCCCAGGTAGTGGACCTCCCTCATGCCCATCTGGCATTTTCCCGGCTTAATGGTCAGACCTGCCTGGCGAATATGCTCGAGCACCTCCTGGAGATGCTGAAGGTGTTCCTCCCAGGTGGAACTGAAGACGGCAATGTCGTCCAGGTACGCCACAGCGTACTCCTCCAGTCCCTGAAGCAGGTGGTTGACCATCCGCTGAAAAGTGGCAGGGGCATTCTTCATGCCGAAAGGCATGACCGTGGACTCGTACAGTCCAAAAGGGGTGATAAAGGCGGATTTCTCCTGCGCCGCAGGGCTCAGGGGAATCTGCCAGTATCCCCAGCTTAAATCCATGATGGATATGTACTTGGCATTCGCCAACCGCTCCAGCAGATCCTCGATGCGTGGCATTGGGTGCGCATCAGAGGTAGTGATGGCGTTGAGCCCCCTGTAGTCCACGCAGAACCGGGTGGTCCAATCCTTTTTTGGCACGAGAACTACAGGTGAGGCCCACGCGCTTTTGGACGGTCGGATCACCCCCAGCTGCAACATCTCATGGATCTCCTGGCACATAATCTGCTGCACTTCCTCAAAGATCCGATAAGGTGTCCGCCGTAACGGGGCGTGATTCCCGGTGTCCACCTCGTGGACTGCCAACTTGGTCCTTCCGGGTTGGTTAGTGAACACGGCCCGAAAGGATTCCAGAGTGGTCAGCAACTGCAACCGCTGGGAGGCGGTTAGCGAGGCATTTACCTCCATGTCCTCAATGGACCCATTGGCTTTGGCTTGGGCCAGCATGTCCAGGAGGGGATCCTCCTCCCCGTCCTCGGGCAGGTTGCAGACCGGTAGGACGCAGGCTTCACGTTCGTGATGGGCCTTCATCATGTTGACGTGAAAGGCCTTGCGCCGACCCCGAGTGTGGTCAAGCGTGACCACGTAGGTGACTGGGTTGAGCCGTTGGTGCACGACGTACGGGCCTTCCCAGGCTGCCTGAAGCTTATCCTTTGGTACGGGGACCAGCACCCACACCTTTTGACCCACCTGGTAGGTCCGCTCCCGGGCGTTCTGGTCGTACCAGTGCTTCTGGTCAGCCTGAGCCTGCGTCATGTTGTCATGCACCAACTGCGTCAAGGTCTGCATCTTGTCGCGGAAGCGCATGACATAATCCACGATGGACACTTCTGTGGGGTTTGGCTCATCTTTCCAGAATTCTCTTATCAACCCAAGGGGTCCCCGGACTCGCCTGCCATACAGGAGCTCAAAGGGGGAGAACCCCGTCGAGGCCTGCGGGACTTCTCTGTAGGCAAACAGCAGGTGTGGGAGGTACCGCTCCCAATCGCGTCCCTGGGTCTCAACTAGCATGCGGAGCATCTGTTTGAGGGTACCGTTAAAGCGTTCACACAAACCATTGGTCTGTGGGTGATACGCACTCGATACCATACGTGTCACCTGCATTTTGCTGCAGAGAGCCTTCATTAGGCGAGACATAAATTGGGTCCCTCGATCGGTAAGCATCTCCCTGGGAAATCCTACCCGTGAAAAGATGGTCACCAGTGCATCTGCCACCTTATCTGCCTTAGTTGAGGACAGAGCTACTGCCTCCGGGTACCGGGTAGCGTAGTCTACCACAGTAAGGATGTATTGCTTTCCAGAGCGGCTGGGGACGGCCAGTGGGCCCACGATGTCCACCGCGATCCTCTGGAAAGGCTTCTCTATCACTGGCAACGGGATCAGGGGAGCCTTTAGAGCAGGCCCCACCTTCCCCACTCTTTGACAGGTGATACAGGAGCGGCAGTAGTTAGTCACATCTGTCCCCATCTTGGGCCAATAGAAGTGTTGAGACAGCCGTGCCTTAGTTTTGCTGATCCCCAAGTGTCCAGCGAGTGGAATCTCATGGGCAATCCTCAACAACTCACCTCGGAACTGGTGCGGACGACCAGCTGTTTTTCCCTCAACCACTCCTTTTGGGAATCTCCGGGCACTGTCTCCCGGTACAGCCTTCCTCGTTCCCAGAACACCCTCTCCTTATCAGTCACGGAGGTGGGCGTCTCGGCGAGGTGCCTCAAGTTCTCCAGGCTCGCATCTGAGTGCAGAGCGGCCTGGAACTCCTGGCTGGAGGCAGCCAGAAGTGACGTTAGGGTTCCTTCCTCACTGGGACCCTCTGGTACCGGCTCTGGGTCCACCTCTGGTTCAGTCTCTCCTGTAGCGGAGGAGGGTCCAGATGGCAGGGCGCTAGCTGCGATCCGGGCACTCTGACTGCGGGTGACAGCAGCTACATATGCAGTCTCCCCGGGGATTTCTATACACCCATCAGCCTGCGCTGCTATGGGCTCTACCTCCCCATCCACCCCCAACACTTCAGGAGCAGTGCTACTTATGGGCCAGTTACCTTCCTCGGTGGCACTGGTCAGTGTCATGGCGTCACCTTCCTCACGGTTCCCATGCACCTCCCCATTTCCTTGAGCACTGTCGCTTGCTCCTGCTAGGGGTTCCTCAGCCGTCTCACTCCGCAGAGCGACGTGGCTGAACGCTCCTGTACCTGTGGACACATCTACCACTTCAGAGAAAGGGTTAACAGATTCAGATGGCACAGATACATCACTATCAACATCAGTCCTAGGGAAAGAAAGGTTATCAGTTGCATCATCACTTCGCAAAGCATTAGCAGGTAACACAATCAGTTTCCCATCATCATCAACATCAACATCATGGTTAACGTTAACCTTATCATCAGATTTGGAAGGGGTGTCAGGGACATAGTACGCCACCATCCTCCCCAGATCAGTCCCCAATAAAACATCAGTGGGCAGGTTTTCGGACACCCCCACTTCCTTCACCCCGCTCCCGGTACCCAGTCAATGAAAACTCGGGCTATCGGCAAGGGGTAGTGGACACCCCCAATCCCTGTGACAGTTAAGGTTTTCCCCGGAATCAACTCTTCAGGGGCCGCCAGTTCGGGTCGGATGAGGGTTCGTTCAGCCCCGGTGTCCTTGAGGCCTGTAGCAAGACGGGCCCCCACGCGGACGGGCTGCACGTTGTCATCAACCCTCCCCACCACACCACCCACCAAAAGAACAGAGGCGTTGGGCCCGGAGGCCTTGGCTGGGGGGTTCTTCTGCCTCTCCGGACAGGTGGCGCTGATGTGACCAGTCCTTTTACAGGAGAAACACTGGCGGGGGTCTGATGTAGGCCTGGCGCTGGCAATGGGGATAGTGCCTCCAGAGGGACGACTGGCAGGGGCACTGGGGTTGGTTGCAGGCTTACCCCCTCCCCAGCGGGCGGCGACGGGCTTCCGCACCTCGGGTTTCCGGTTGGCCTCATAGCTGTCGGCGATCCGTGCTGTTGTGACCGCGTCCTCCGGTTCTCGGTCCAGGATGAACTGTCGGACCTCAGCTGGGCACAGATGCAGGAACTGATCTTTGATCATCAGGTCTCTCAGCTCCTCAAAGGTGTCAACTGACAGTCCATGGATCCACTGGTCAAAGTGGTTCCTGAGTCCTTACACCACATCGCTATAACTGTCGTGTGGGCCACGTTGGAGGTTCCGGAACTTCTTTCGGTATACCTCAGGGGTTAGCTGGTACTTGGCAATCAGGGCCTGCTTGATGGCCTCATAGTCACTGTCTTGATCTGACGTGAGGGAAGCGAACGCCTCCAAAGCTTTGCCCTTTAGCCCGGGGGTCAAGTACCTGGCCCATTGGTCGGCAGGCAGCCGGTACTGTCTGCAGACTTTCTCAAAGGCCCGCAGAAAAGTGTCCAAGTCTCCGTCCTTTTCCATCACGGGAAAGTGCTCCAGCCGGGGCTTCGGACTCTGAGAGCTGCTGGGTGTACCGCTCCGGGCTGTGGAGGGCATTGCCCCTTGTCTGAGCAGCTCCAGTTCATGAGCTCTCTGCGCTTGGGCTTCCCGCTCAGCTCGGGCTCTCTCAGCCTCCCGCTCGGCTCTCTCAGCCTCCCACTGTTTGGCCTCTCGCTGGTCGGCTCTCTCTTGAGCTTGCTGGATCAGCCTCAGGCGTTCTTCCCCGTTGTCAGCGGGGAGTCCCTCCAGGGCCGCCTGCAGGTAAGGGTCCAACCCGCCCTGGGTGTAAGCATGCAGGGTTTGGGCCTCTGCTGCAGCACCACCTTGGCTTGGGCCGGCTCCTGTGCCTGCCACACTCTGATGCTCTTCCAGTTCCTTCAGGGCCTGGACCAGTCGGGCTTTGGTTTGGTTCTTGTGGTCAAGGCCGTGGTACACGCAGATTCCCACAAGATTGTCCCTGTTTTGCTTTTCGAACCAACTTGCTCCTCTTGTAGCCATGTTTGCCAAATAAAAGATAGGATAGAAAAACAAAGAGAAGGGAGGGGTAACCGCAAGTACACACAATTGTCTCAGGACTAATAAACACTGAGTCTGTTCTCCAAAACTTTAGTTGCAGGGTCCCTGAAGAACCGTGCAAGTTTTTTAGTGAATGGAATGATTGCTCAAACCAGATCACTAATGCTCTATAATCCCACCGCTCTGCCACAACATGGGATGAAACGGGCACACGGTCCACCACACGGTAGCCCGGGGTATCACGGCTTGTGATCCCTCCGTGCCGCAAATGTGACGAAAATGCGCACACACACGACGGCTGCTGCCGTCCGACCCAGTAAACTGCAGGGATTTATAATTATCCCACTTCCCTTTAGGAACTTGCAGCTCTCTGGCGCCCCTCTTACCCTCAGGTCAGTCAGTGTACTGCACCTAGGATAATTAGTCACCAGACGGGTCACTTGGATGTGCGCTGGCTATTGGGCACGCTGCAGTGAGGGAATTATAATCACTCCGGGCCGCGGCCAGGCAATACACTTATAACCCGCTCCGTCACTGCCAGCGCCACCCAATAGATTAACACTTTACACCCCTTCCTTTTAAGCTGCCACCAGCTACGGTTTGCTTTAGGAACAATTTATCAAGAGGGTCTCTAGCAACCCCAAAACAGTAGCGTAGTACTTCAGGCACGTGCAAATTCGTTTATAGAGCAGGAGAATCAAACTAATAATTTTATAGGTTTATTCCTTAAAAACAGGCAGTGCTTATACAATATAAAAAGATGTAGCAAGCTGAGGCAATATAGTTATGTACAAAGCAGTTAGAAAATAAAATAGGATTAAAGATGAAAATCACTCACATGGTAGTTATATCATTTACAGGCAAGCCAGGCTGGGGGAGGAGCCACACGTCATAGTTCATTTGCAGATCTCTTAGTCAAGTCACCACAGCAAGGACTGGCTAAGGGGGGCTCACCACAAGACTTATACCTGTGGGCTGCTGACCTCACAAAAGGGGATGGTTTTTCTGGCCACCTCCCCAGGCTGAAAGGTATGGTTTGAGCTCTGAAATATCATAAGGTCCATCCCTCGTCCTGTGAAAATAGCAGAATAACGGCAGACCTATCAATGATCTTACTTTAAAATGACAGTTCAAATGAGCCAAACTTGGATGAAATAGTTCATGGGGCACCCGAGAATTCCATTTCTCGGGTTCTGTTGGAGTTACGGGTTCACCAGTACCACGGGAACGATGCCTGTCTGCGCATGTTTCAAAACAGTGACTTTCGTGTTTCTGACGCAACTTCCCACAGTGTTATAAGCCAAAAGAATGAATCCTCATAATGGCTGCTAAGGAAGGGAAGCACATGTGAAGACAATGGGGACCCCTGCGGTGAGGCGGGAAACTCCAACGCTGGCAGCTCAGATACACTAAGCCTGTGTGCAGGGTTAGGGGTTGATGAGAAGCGTGAGAGAGGGAGGGGGGAGGAAGACTTTGCTCTGTGGGCTGTCAGCAGTAAAAAAAAGATGAGTACTGTAGTTCTGCACAGCACAAGACATGGAGCTTCCAGTATCATCACACCGTGGTACTGGTGAACCCGTAACTCCAACAGAACCCGAGAAATGGAATTCTCGGACGCACCATGAACTATCTCACACAAGTTTGGGCTCATTTGAACCGTCATTTTAAAGTAAGATCATTGATAGGTCTGCCATTCTTCTGCGAGGTTCTCAGGATGAACTATGCTCCTGATAATCTTCCAGGACTAAACCTAGGACTTCTATCCCTGGGAGGTGGCCAGAAAAACCATCCCCTTTTGTGAGGTCAGCAGCCCACAGGTATAAGTCTTGCAGTTAAGCCCCCCTTGGTCATTCCAAGCTGTGATGACTTGACTAAGAGATCTGCAAATGAACTATGACGTGTGGCTCCTCCACCGGCCTGTCTTGCCTATACCTATGTAACTACATGTAAGTCTTTCACTCTTAATCCCATTTATTTTTTAATTGCATTGTACATAACTGTATTGCCTCAGCTTGTTACACTGTACATGGTACACAATACACTATACACAATATACTGTACATGGTACACAATACACTGTACACAATACACGGTACACAATATACTGTACATGGTACACAGTACACGGTACACAATACACTGTACATGGTACACAATACACGGTACACAATATACTGTACATGGTACACAATACACTGTACACAATATACTGTACATGGTACACAATACACGGTACACAATATACCGTACATAATACACTGTACATGGTACACAATACACGGTACACAATATACTGTACATGGTACACAATACACGGTACACAATACACTGTACATGGTACACAATACACGGTACACAATATACTGTACATGGTACACAATACACTGTACAAAATATACTGTACATGGTACACAATACACGGTACACAATATACTGTACACAATACACGGTACACAATACACGGTACACAATACACTGTACACAATACACTGTACACAATATACTGTACATGGTACACAATACACGGTAGACAATATACTGTACATAATACACTGTACATGGTACACAATATACTGTACATGGTACACAATACACGGTACACAATATACTGTACACGGTACACAATACACTGTACACAATACACGGTACACAATACACGGTACACAATATACTGTACACGGTACACAATACAAGGTACACAATACACGGTACATGGTACACAATACACGGTACACAATATACTGTACACGGTACACAATACACTGTACACAATACACGGTACACAATACACGGTACACAATATACTGTACACGGTACACAATACACTGTACACAATATACTGTACATGGTACACAATACACGGTACACAATACACTGTACACAATATACTGTACATGGTACACAATACACTGTACACAATATACTGTACATAATACACTGTACATGGTACACAATACACGGTACACAATATACTGTACATGGTACACAATACACGGTACACAATATACTGTACACGGTACACAATACACTGTACACAATACACGGTACACAATACACGGTACACAATATACTGTACATGGTACACAATACACGGTACACAATATACTGTACACGGTACACAATACACTGTACACAATATACTGTACACGGTACACAATACTCGGTACACAATACACGGTACACAATATACTGTACATGGTACACAATACACGGTACACAATATACTGTACACGGTACACAATACACGGTACACAATACAAGGTACACAATACACGGTACACAATATACTGTACATGGTACACAATACACGGTACACAATACACTGTACACAATATACTGTACACGGTACACAATACACGGTACACAATACAAGGTACACAATACACGGTACACAATATACTGTACATGGTACACAATACACGGTACACAATACACTGTACACAATACATGGTACACAATACACTGTACACAATACATGGTACACAGTACACGGTACACAATACACGGTTGTGATGAGTGCTGTGCTGGAATTGCTGTCCTCATCTCTTTTTTTTTTGTACTGCTGAAAGCCCTCCTTCTCTCTGCAGCTCTCATACTTCTCCCTTCCCCCCCTGTCAGCCTGCACTCAGGCAGTGTAATGTGAGCTGCCAGTGCTGGAAGTTTTCCCGCTTCACCGCAGGGGTCCTGCATTGTCCGAACACGTGCTTTCTTCCTATAGCAGCCATGTTGGAGTATTCATTCTTTTTTGGTTAATAACACGGTGGGAGCATTCGCTAGAAACACGAACGTCACTGTGTTGAACCATGCGCCGACGGGCATCGTTCCCGTGGTACCGGTGAACCCGTAACTCCAACAGAGCCCAAGAAATGGAATTCTCGGGTGCCCCATGAGCTATGTCACCCAAGTTTGGGTTCATTTGAACCATTATTTCAAAGCAAGATCATTGATAGGTCTGCCGTTATTCTGCTAGAGTTCCCCGCCGAGTTATGAACCTTATGATATTGCAGAGCTCAAACCATAGCTTGCAGCCAGGGGAGGTGGCTAGAGGACCAGCCCTTTTTGTGAGGTCAGAAGCTGACATGCATAAGTCTTACAGTGAAGTTCCTTAGGGGGTCTTTTCTGCTGGGATGTGCTGAGTAAGAGATCTCCCAATGAACTATGACGTGTGGCTCCTTCCCCCAGCCTGGCTTGCCTGTATATGATCTAACTATCATGTGAGTTATCTTTCATTCTTAATCCCATTTTATTTTATAACTGCATCTGTACATAACTATATTGTCTCAGTTTGTTACATCTTTTTATATTATATAAGCACTGCCTGATTTTTTTAAGGAATAAACCTATAAATTTATTAGTTTGTTTCTCCTGCTCTATAAACGAATTTGCACGTGCCTGACGCACTACGCTACTGTTTTGGGGTTGCTACGGACCCTCTTGATAAATTGTTCATCAAAAGCCGTAGCTGGTGGCAGCTAAAAGAAAGGGGTGTAAAGTGTTAATCTATTGGGTGACGCTGGCAGTGACGCAGCGGGGTTTACAAGGGCACTGCCTGGCGGCAGCCAGGAGTAATTATAATTCCCTCACTGCAGCGTGCCCAATAGCCAGCACACATCCAAGTGACCCGTCTGGCGACTAATTATCCTAGGTGCAGTTCCCTGACTGACCTGAGGGTAAGGGGGGCGCCAGAGAGCTGCAAGTTCCTAAGTGGAAGTAGGATAGTTATAAATCCCTGCAGTTTACTGGGTCGGACGGCAGCAGCCGTCGTGTGTGTGCACGTTCCATCACATGTGGTGGCAGCGGTGGGATCACAAGCCGTGACCCCCGGGCTACCGTGTGGCGGACTGTGTGCCCGTTCATCACATATTGGTGGCAAGCGGTGGGATTATAGAGCATTAGTGATCTGGTTTGAGCAATCATTCCATTCACTAAAAAACTTGCACGGTTCCTCAGCGACCCTGCAGCTAAAGTTTTGGAGAACAGACTCAGTGTTTATTAGTCCTGAGACGATTGTGTGTACTTGCGGTTACCCCTTCCTTCTCTTTGTTTTTCTATCCTATCTTTTATTTGGCAACCATGGCTACCATAGGAGCAAGTTGGTTCGACAAGCAGAGCAAGGACACCCTTGTGGGAATCTGCAAGTACCACGGCCTTGTCCACACGAACCGAACCAAAGGCCAACTGGTCCAGGCCCTGAAGGAGCTGGGCGAGTATCGGAGCGTGGCGGGCGCAGGAGCAGAGGCCCAACCCCTGACTGCTTACACCCAGAGAGAGGTGGACCCTTACCTGCGGGCGGCCCTGGAGGGACTCACCGCTGACAACCGGGAAGAACGCCTGAGGCTGATCCAGCAAGCTCAAGAGAGAGCCGACCAGCGAGAGGCCAAACAGCGAGAGGCTGAGAGAGCCGAGCGCCAAGCCCAGCGGGAGGCCGAGCGGGAGGCTGAGAGAGCCGAGCGGGAAGCTCAGAGAGCCCATGAACTGGAGCTGCTCAGACAAGGGGCAATGCCCTCCACAGCCCAGAGCGGTACACCAGCAGCTCTCAGAGTCCCAAGCCCCGGCCGGAGCACTTTCCCGTGCTGGAAAAGGAAGGAGACTTGGACACTTTTCTGCGGGCCTTTGAGAAAGTCTGCAGACAGTACCGGCTGCCTTCCGACCAATGGGCCAGGTACTTGACCCCCGGGCTAAAGGGCAAAGCTTTGGAGGCGTTCGCTTCCCTCGCGCCAGATCAAGACAGTGACTATGAGGCCATCAAGCAGGCCCTGATTGCCAAGTACCAGCTAACCCCTGAGGTATACCGAAAGAAGTTCCGGAACCTCCAACGTGGCCCACACGACAGTTATAGCGATGTGGTGCAAGGACTCCGGAACCACTTTGACCAGTGGATCCATGGACTGTCAGTTGACACCTATGAGGAGCTGAAAGACCTGATGATCAAAGACTAGTTCCTGCATCTGTGCCCAGCTGAGGTCCGACAGTTCATCCTGGACCGAGAACCAGAGGACGCGGTCACAACAGCCCGGATCGCCGACAGCTATGAGGCCAACCGGAAACCTGAGGTGCGGAAGGCCGTCACCACCCGTTGGGGAGGGGGTAAGCCTGCAACCAACCCCAGTGCCCCTGCCAGTCGTCCCTCTGGAGGCACTATCCCCTTTGCCAGCGCCAGGCCTACATCAGACCCCCGCCAGTGTTTCTCCTGTAAAAGGACTGGTCACATCAGCGCCACCTGTCCGGAGAGGCAGAAGAACCCCCCAGCCAAGGCCTCCGGGCCCAACGCCTCTGTTCTTTTGGTGGGTGGTGTGGTGGGGAGGGTTGATGACAACGTGCAGCCCGTCCGCGTGGGGGCCCGTCTTGCTACAGGCCTCAAGGACACCGGGGCTGAACGAACCCTCATCCGACCCGAACTGGCGGCCCCTGAAGAGTTGATTCCGGGGAAAACCTTAACTGTCACAGGGATTGGGGGTGTCCACTACCCCTTGCCGATAGCCCGAGTTTTCATTGACTGGGGTACCGGGAGCGGGGTGAAGGAAGTGGGGGTGTCCGAAAACCTGCCCACTGATGTTTTATTGGGGACTGATCTGGGGAGGATGGTGGCGTACTATGTCCCTGACACCCCTTCCAAATCTGATGATAAGGTTAACGTTAACCATGATGTTGATGTTGATGATGATGGGAAACTGATTGTGTTACCTGCTAATGCTTTGCGAAGTGATGATGCAACTGATAACCTTTCTTTCCCTAGGACTGATGTTGATAGTGATGTATCTGTGCCATCTGAATCTGTTAACCCTTTCTCTGAAGTGGTAGATGTGTCCACAGGTACAGGAGCGTTCAGCCACGTCGCTCTGCGGAGTGAGACGGCTGAGGAACCCCTAGCAGGAGCAAGCGACAGTGCTCAAGGAAATGGGGAGGTGCATGGGAACCGTGAGGAAGGTGACGCCATGACACTGACCAGTGCCACCGAGGAAGGTAACTGGCCCATAAGTAGCACTGCTCCTGAAGTGTTGGGGGTGGATGGGGAGGTAAAGCCCATAGCAGCGCAGGCTGATGGGTGTATAGAAATCCCCGGGGAGACTGCATATGTAGCTGCTGTCACCCGCAGTCAGAGTGCCCGGATCGCAGCTAGCGCCCTGCCATCTGGACCCTCCTCCGCTACAGGAGAGACTGAACCAGAGGTGGACCCAGAGCCGGTACCAGAGGGTCCCAGTGAGGAAGGAACCCTAACGTCACTTCTGGCTGCCTCCAGCCAGGAGTTCCAGGCCGCTCTGCACTCAGATGCGAGCCTGGAGAACTTGAGGCACCTCGCCGAGACGCCCACCTCCGTGACTGATAAGGAGAGGGTGTTCTGGGAACGAGGAAGGCTGTACCGGGAGACAGTGCCCGGAGATTCCCAAAAGGAGTGGTTGAGGGAAAAACAGCTGGTCGTCCCGCACCAGTTCCGAGGTGAGTTGTTGAGGATTGCCCATGAGATTCCACTCGCTGGACACTTGGGGATCAGCAAAACTAAGGCACGGCTGTCTCAACACTTCTATTGGCCCAAGATGGGGACAGATGTGACTAACTACTGCCGCTCCTGTATCACCTGTCAAAGAGTGGGGAAGGTGGGGCCTGCTCTAAGGCTCCCCTGATCCCGTTGCCAGTGATAGAGAAGCCTTTCCAGAGGATCGCGGTGGACATCGTGGGCCCACTGGCCGTCCCCAGCCGCTCTGGAAAGCAATACATCCTTACTGTGGTAGACTACGCTACCCGGTACCCGGAGGCAGTAGCTCTGTCCTCAACTAAGGCAGATAAGGTGGCAGATGCACTGGTGACCATCTTTTCACGGGTAGGATTTCCCAGGGAGATGCTTACCGATCGAGGGACCCAATTTATGTCTCGCCTAATGAAGGCTCTCTGCAGCAAAATGCAGGTGACACGTATGGTATCGAGTGCGTATCACCCACAGACCAATGGTTTGTGTGAACGCTTTAACGGTACCCTCAAACAGATGCTCCGCATGCTAGTTGAGACCCAGGGACGCGATTGGGAGCGGTACCTCCCACACCTGCTGTTTGCCTACAGAGAAGTCCCGCAGGCCTCGACGGGGTTCTCCCCCTTTGAGCTCCTGTATGGCAGGCGAGTCCGGGGACCCCTTGGGTTGATAAGAGAATCCAGGGAAGATGAGCCAAACCCACGGAAGTGTCCATCGTGGATTATGTCATGCGCTTCCGCGACAAGATGCTGACCTTGACGCAGTTGGTGCATTACCACATGACGCAGGCTCAGGCTGACCAGAAGCACTGGTACGACCAGAACGCCCGGGAGCGGACCTACCAGGTGGGTCAAAAGGTGTGGGTGCTGGTCCCCGTACCAAAGGATAAGCTTCAGGCAGCCTGGGAAGGCCCGTACGTCGTGCACCAACAGCTCAACCCAGCCACCTACGTGGTCACGCTTGACCACCCTCGGGTGTAGGCGCAAGGCCTTTCACGTCAACATGATGAAGGCCCATCACGAACGTGAAGCCTGCGTCCTACCGGTCTGCAATCTGCCCGAGGACGGGGAAGAGGATCCCCTCCTAGACATGCTGGCCCAAGCTAATGCCAGGGGTGTAAGGTTCTGTGTATCTGTTTCTGAAACTCAGTTTGTTCGTCGGCCATTTTGCTTTCTGTTTTGCTGCAGCTATCTTGCCCTCAGTCAAAATGGAGTTTTCCAGCTTGCATGTTCCCGCCCTGATTCTCTCCGTTTGCTTCTTAAACAGCCACAGCTGAGCAATCAGTGCTTCAGAATCTAGCCTGCAGTGAACCTGTGTTCTGACTCCTGAAGCCTTGGACCTTGTACTCCAGCCATTCCTACTGAGGAACTCTGAAGCACTTGTGGACTCTGAACTCTGCTCTTGAGAGCCTCACGTTTGCATGGACTTGCGGTAACAGAGAAGAAGATCTGAATCTGTTGTGGAGAGTTATTGCTGAGCTTAGATTACTCTGGCCTGCTGTGTCTCCTGCTTCTGTGTTTGCAACCTGTGTGTTTATTTTTGCCAATTTGTATGAAGCAATACAAGACTTTCTTTATCAACCTATGTCTCAAGTATTTTCATCGCACCCAAGCACAAGACGCTATATGAACTGTACCACATACATTACAAGATTCTGAAGCCAAACGTTAGTGTCTGCTGGGTCTGGAAAGGCTTGTCTGCTGTACTGTGGATATCGGATGTCCGGTTGTACTTTCTGTGATGACAGTGGTTGTGACTTCTCACAACCATTCCAGGTGAGCAATTCCCTTAAGTTTTTTTCTGCAGTGTTATCACAGGTAAACACTATTGTTTTTTTTTTTTCTCTTCTCTTTTTGTCTGCTGAAACTCTGGATATCAGATGTCTGGTTGAAAGCTTTCTGTGATGATAGTGGTTGTGACTTCTCACAACCATTCCAGGTGAGCAGTTCCCTTAAAGTTTTTTTCTTTCTTCAGTGTTGCCACAGGTGAACACTATTGTTTTTTTTTTTTTTTCTCCTCTTCTTCCAGTATCCTGTCTTAAAAGATCTGGAAAATGGAGGCCCGCATAAAGGAACTTTGCGGAGTGACTGATAATATCCTTGCAGATTTGCAGAATATAAAGACCCGTTTTACAAATCTTCAGGACCTAAATAATCACAATTTGCAAGTGGTTGGACAGACTACCCAGGATTTGCGAGCCAGGATTGAGGTTCTGGAGGGGCGAGTCCAGGCTCCTGCCGTGGCCCCGAGTTCTGGGATTCCCAAGTTGCCCCCTTTTCGTTTTGGTGGTGAACGTGAAAAATTCAGGGGATTTGTTAATCAATGCAATCTTTTTTTTTCTGCACATGCTTCACAATTTCCTACTGAACGATCTAAGGTGCTTACTATAATTATGTTGCTTACCAACAAGGCTTTGATGTGGGCAAACCCTCTGATTGAGACTGAGGATGATTGTTTGAATCACCTTGATGATTTTATTTCAGCCATGGGGCAGGTGTTTGATGACCCCAATCGAGGTGCAACAGCTGAAGCAGCCATGTTAGCTTTGCGCCAAGGTAAGCACTCGGTAGCTGAATATGCCTTGGATTTCAGGAGATGGGCCCTTGATACCACCTGGGACAATTCCGCCAAAAAATCTATTTTTCGAAAGGGGTTATCCCACTGATTAAGGATGAACTTGCTCGTGCCGACCCTCCCACTGCGTTAGGTGACTTTATTAACTACTGCATCCGTATTGATACTCGTTTGAACTGAACGCAGGCAAGAGAGATGGTTCGAAAGCAATCGTACTAACCTTTTCCTACCTTCCTCTCCAGCTAAGGAACCTTTGAGTAGGATTACACGGGAACCTGAACCTGAACCCATGCAGGTAGACTCTTTACTACGACGGGTTAGTGATGCACGCAAGGAACATCGTTTTAAGGAGAATCTATGTTTCTATTGTGGTAAGTCAGGGCACTTTATTATTAAACTGCCCCAGCCGTTCTCGCAAGACTACTGCAGCACTCATTCATTGTGAGTGTTGCGAGAGGGGATCTGTCAGGTCCGAGCCTCAGGCTCCAGAGAGATCTGCAGCAACAGATCTTGATTTCTCGGACTTAAACTCCGTTACCTCTGAGGACGTTGACTGTGTAAAGCTGCCATTTTCAAGTTTCCTCAGCGGTGTCCCAGCTGAGTTGTAAGAAAAACAATTCTCATTGTTTTCTTTCCATCAAACTCTGGGTTGACTCAGCTGGGTGTCTAGCTCTGCTATGATCGACTCAGGTGCAAGTGGAAATTTTATGGATGTCTCCTTTGCTCTGAAACAGGGAATACGTTCAGTGAAGAAGGCTACTCCAGTACAGATGGAAACTGTGGATGGCTCCCTGCTGACCTCTGGACCAGTGGATCAGGAAACAGAGCCTTTGAAGGTTCTTATGGGTAAAGATCATCAAGAGAAACTGTCCTTTATGCTTATCTCTTCTCCCACTTTCCCATTATTCTAGGGCTACCATGGCTGCAGGCTCAGAATCCTACCATTAACTGGGAGACCAAGGAATTACACTTTCCAGAGAAACAGATGAGTCCAAAATTTCAGCTTGCTCTGTTCCTAAAGGAACCATGTCAGTCCCTGAACTACCAGCTGTATACCAGGACTATGTGGATTTATGTGACAAGAAGAACGCTGACCAGCTTCCTCCTCACCGTCCATATGATTGTCCAATTAAATTATTGCCTGGAGCAGAGATACCTTTTGGTAAGATCTACCCCCTGGCGGGGCCCGAGCTGAAGGCTTTAAAGGTTACATAGACGAAAATCTAGCCAAGGGCTTCATACGCCCCTCTTCATCTCCTGCAGGGCACCCATATTCTTTGTAAAGAAGAAAGATGGATCCTGAGACCATGCGTAGACTATAGGGAACTCAATAAGGTTACTATTAGAAACCGTTATCCATTGCCTTTAATCCCTGAGTTATTGGAGAGAGTGCGACATGCCAAAATTTTTTCTAAACTAGATCTTCGTGGGGCCTATAACTTAGTCCGTATTAGACCTGGGGATGAATGGAAGACTGCATTCAGGTCACGCTATGGACACTTTGAATATCTAGTTATGCCTTTTGGTCTGAGTACCGCCCCAGCCACTTTCCAACACTTGGTGAATGACATCTTCAGGGATCTCCTAGATACATTCGTGGTAATTTATTTGGATGATATTTTTAATTTTTTCTAACTCCACAGAGGAACATCATGGACATGTGAGAATGGTCTTGGAACGTCTAAGACAAAATCATCTTTACATCAAGCTTGAAAAGTGTGAATTCCATAGGACCGAAATTCAATTTCTGGGGTATGTACTGTCTACACAAGGAATTAGTATGGATGGAAGCAAAAACCCAAGCCATCAAGGATTGGCCAAGTCCTAGAAATGTGAAGGAGGTACAGCGCTTCATCGGGTTTGCCAACTTCTATAGACGTTTCATTAGAAATTTCTCTGAGGTAGTGTCACCTATCACCCAACTTACCCGGAAAGAGTCTAGTTCTCCTGGACTCCCCAAGCCCAGGAAGCATTTTCCCGTCTAAAAGATAAATTTACCACTGCACCTATCTTAGTACATCCCAACCCAGAGCTTGCCTTCATAATAGAGGTGGATGCTTCAGACTGTGCCGTTGGGAGCTATACTCTCTCAGAGAACAGGTGAGAAGAATGTCTTGCATCCCTGTGCCTTCTTTTCCCAGCAGTTGTCTTCGGCTGAGAAGGAACTACGATGTGGGCAATAGAGAGTTGTTGGCCATTATTGCCGCCTTCAAAGAATGGAGACACCTTCTTCAAGGAGCTGCACAGCAAATAGTCGTCTGACAGACCATCGTAATCTTGAGTTTATCAGGTCGGCTAAGTGCCTGACTCCTCGCCAGGCTCGCTGGAATCTTTTCTTAAACCAATTTAATTTTATATTTCTTATAGACCAGGATCGCGCAATGGAAAGGCTGATGCACTCTCTAGGATTTACTCAGCAGAGACACGTCCAATTACTCCTCCTAAGACTATTCTTCCTGACTCTAGATTCCTAGGAGTGAATTCATCATCAAGACCTAATTAAGACATCAAGGAAGCATACCATGCGGATTCTTTTTGGCACAACCCCCAAGGGACGTAAGTCTTGTCTTTAAGAATGGTGTGTGGATTCGGGACAACGTCTGTATATCCTGAAACAGTTAGATTGAGAGTATTGCAACTCATTCACGATTCCAAGATAGCTGGGCATAGAGGAATTCTAAAGACACAGGAATTTCTTTCTCGTTTCTTTTGGTGGCCCACTTGTAGGAAGGATGTTTTGAACTATGTCACTTCAGTGTGAGGTTTGTGCAAGATGCAAAACACCTCGCTCCTCACCAACTGGTCTGTTACAGCCTCTTCCCACCCCGTCCCGCCCGTGGGGATCCATTTCTATGGACTTCATTGTGGATTACCAACCTCTCAAGGGAAGAACACATTCTAGTGGTGGTTGACCGTCTAACAAAGGCAGCTCATTTTATCCCTTGTGTCGGCTTACCCACTGCAAAACAGACATCAGATTTGATGATTAAAGATGTGTTTCGCTTACATGGAGTACCGGATGAGGTTATTTCGGATCGAGGGGTGCAATTCACTTCTAGGTTTTGGCAAAATTTCTGTGCAGCATTGGACATTAAAGTAAACCTTTCTTCTGCTTTTCATCCCCAGACTAATGGACAAACCGAACGAACCAATCAAACCCTGGAGCAGTATCTCCGCTGCTTTATCTGCCACCTACAGGATGATTGGGTGGATCTACTTCCATTGGCTGAGTTCTCTTACAACAACTCTCAGAGTGCCTCCACTAAACAGTCTCCTTTTTACTCTAATCTAGGTTATCATCCTAACATTCTACCACGATTTCCCATAGAGACGCCTTTGCCAGCAGTGGCTGAAAGAGTCACGACTTTACAGAAGAATATGGATCTTCTAAAGGAGAATCTGGAATCGGCTCAGGAAAGGTACAAGAAGGCAGCAGATAAATTTCGTAAACCTGCACCAGCTTTTAAGGTAGGAGACCTGGTCTGGCTGTCAACCAGAAATCTTAAGTTAAGGATTCCATCGTCTAAGTTGGGACATAAGTACATTGGACCCTATAAAATCAGTAAAATTATAAGTGCCGTTGCTTGTCGTCTTCAATTGCCCAGAACTATGAGAATCCACCCTGTCTTTCATGTATCCCTACTAAAGGCTGCGACACCCAATACGTTTCCTGGACGTTCTTCTCCTTGCCCTGACCCAGTGCTAGTCGATGGTCAGGAGGAATTTGTGGTGGAAAGGATTTTAGATTCCAGGTTGTATAGAAATCAGTTACAATATCTGATTAAATGGCAGGGTTACCCAGTGGAGGACAACTCATGGGAGCCAGTCAATAACGTTAATGCTCCTCGCTTGCTCCATCAGTTTCATCAGAGGTACCCACACAAGCCTGGTCTGAGGTCATCCGGAGGTTGTCCTAAGGGGGGAGTAATGTAAGGTTCTGTGTATCTGTTTCTGAAACTCAGTTTGTTCGTCGGCCATTTTGCTTTCTGTTTTGCTGCAGCTATCTTGCCCTCAGTCAAAATGGAGTTTTCCAGCTTGCATGTTCCCACCCTGATTCTCTCGTTTGCTTCTTAAACAGCCACAGCTGAGCAATCAGTGCTTCAGAATCTAGCCTGCAGTGAACCTGTGTTCTGACTCCTGAAGCCTTGGACCTTGTACTCCAGCCATTCCTACTGAGGAACTCTGAAGCACTTGTGGACTCTGAACTCTGCTCTTGAGAGCCTCACGTTTGCATGGACTTGCGGTAACAGAGAAGAAGATCTGAATCTGTTGTGGAGAGTTATTGCTGAGCTTAGATTACTCTGGCCTGCTGTGTCTCCTGCTTCTGTGTTTGCAACCTGTGTGTTTATTTTTGCCAATTTGTATGAAGCAATACAAGACTTTCTTTATCAACCTATGTCTCAAGTATTTTCATCGCACCCAAGCACAAGACGCTATATGAACTGTACCACATACATTACAGTGGGTCCATTGAGGACATGGAGGTAAATGCCTCGCTAACCGCCTCCCAGCGGTTGCAGTTGCTGACCACTCTGGAATCCTTTCGGGCCGTGTTCACTAACCGACCCGGAAGGACCAAGTTGGCAGTCCACGAGGTGGACACCGGGAATCACGCCCCGTTACGGCGGACACCTTATCGGATCTCTGAGGAAGTGCAGCAGATTATGCGCCAGGAGATCCATGAGATGTTGCAGCTGGGGGTGATCCGGCAGTCCAAAAGCGCGTGGGCCTCACCTGTAGTTCTCGTGCCAAAAAAGGATCGGACCACCCGGTTCTGTGTGGACTACAGGGGGCTCAACGCCATCACTACCTCTGATGCGCACCCAATGCCACGCATCGAGGATCTGCTGGAGCGGTTGGCGAGTGCCAAGTACATATCCCTCATGGATTTGAGCCGGGGATACTGGCAGATTCCCCTGAGCCCTGCGGCGCAGGAGAAATCCGCCTTTATCACCCCTTTTGGACTGTACGAGTCCACGGTCATGCCTTTCGGCATGAAGAATGCCCCTGCCACTTTCCAGCGGATGGTCAACCACCTGCTTCAGGGACTGGAGGAGTACGCTGTGGCGTACCTGGACGACATTGCCGTCTTCAGTTCCACCTGGGAGGAACACCTTCAGCATCTCCAGGAGGTGCTCAAGCGTATTCACCAGGCAGGTCTGACCATTAAGCCGGGAAAATGCCAGATGGGCATGAGGGAGGTCCACTACCTGGGGCACCGGGTAGGCGGGGGTTCCATGAGTCCAGAGCCCGAGAAAGTGGACGCGATCGTGTCCTGGCCCACCCCCAGGACCAAAAAGCAGGTGAAGTCCTTCCTGGGCACTGCAGGGTACTATAGGCGTTTCGTACCGAACTATAGCGCCATTGCAAAACCCTTGACGGACCTCACCAAGGGCGGTCTACCCCAAACAGTCAACTGGACAGATGGCTGTGAGGCGGCATTCCGATCTTTGAAAACAGCCCTGTGCAGCTCTCCAGTGTTGAAAGCCGTCGACAGCAGTCGGCCATTCCTGGTACAGACTGACGCCAGCGAATTTGGCCTCGGTGCTGTACTCAGCCAGGTTGATTCGGGGAACCAGGAGCACCCCGTGTTGTACCTGAGCCGGAAACTTCTGCCAAGGGAAGTGGCATACTCCACCATCGAGAAGGAGTGCCTGGCCATGGTCTGGGCACTGCAACGTTTGCAGCCCTACCTGTACGGGCGCACCTTCAAGGTGGTCACCGACCACAACCCTCTGAGCTGGCTGCACACAGTGTCCGGAACCAATGGTAGGTTGCTACGCTGGAGCCTTGCCTGCAACAGTATGATTTTGCCGTACAACACAAGAAAGGCAGTGATCATGGGAATGCTGATGGGTTATCACGACGTGGCGAACCCGCTGAGGTGCGCATGTCGGATTACCGACAGGTCATGCCTCCGTAGCGCCCTCAAAGGGGGGGAGGTGTGATGAGTGCTGTGCTGGAATTGCTGTCCTCATCTCTTTTTTTTTTTGTACTGCTGAAAGCCCTCCTTCTCTCTGCAGCTCTCATACTTCTCCCTTCCCCCCTGTCAGCCTGCACTCAGGCAGTGTAATGTGAGCTGCCAGTGCTGGAAGTTTTCCCGCTTCACCGCAGGGGTCCTGCATTGTCGAACACGTGCTTTCTTCCTATAGCAGCCATGTTGGAGTATTCATTCTTTTTTGGTTAATAACACGGTGGGAGCATTCGCTAGAAACACGAACGTCACTGTGTTGAACCATGCGCCGACGGGCATCGTTCCCGTGGTACCGGTGAACCCGTAACTCCAACAGAGCCCGAGAAATGGAATTCTCGGGTGCCCATGAGCTATGTCACCCAAGTTTGGGTTCATTTGAACCATTATTTCAAAGCAAGATCATTGATAGGTCTGCCGTTATTCTGCTAGAGTTCCCGCCGAGTTATGAACCTTATGATATTGCAGAGCTCAAACCATAGCTTGCAGCCAGGGGAGGTGGCTAGAGGACCAGCCCTTTTTGTGAGGTCAGAAGCTGACATGCATAAGTCTTACAGTGAAGTTCCTTAGGGGTCTTTTCTGCTGGGATGTGCTGAGTAAGAGATCTCCCAATGAACTATGACGTGTGGCTCCTTCCCCCAACCTGGCTTGCCTGTATATGATCTAACTATCATGTGAGTTATCTTTCATTCTTAATCCCATTTTATTTTATAACTGCATCTGTACATAACTATATTGTCTCAGTTTGTTACATCTTTTTATATTATATAAGCACTGCCTGATTTTTTTAAGGAATAAACCTATAAATTTATTAGTTTGTTTCTCCTGCTCTATAAACGAATTTGCACGTGCCTGACGCACTACGCTACTGTTTTGGGGTGGCTACGGACCCTCTTGATAAATTGTTCATCAAAAGCCGTAGCTGGTGGCAGCTAAAAGAAAGGGGTGTAAAGTGTTAATCTATTGGGTGACGCTGGCAGTGACGCAGCGGGGTTTATAAGGGCACTGCCTGGCGGCAGCCAGGAGTAATTATAATTCCCTCACTGCAGCGTGCCCAATAGCCAGCACACATCCAAGTGACCCGTCTGGCGACTAATTATCCTAGGTGCAGTTCCCTGACTGACCTGAGGGTAAGGGGGGCGCCAGAGAGCTGCAAGTTCCTAAGTGGAAGTGGGATAGTTATAAATCCCTGCAGTTTACTGGGTCGGACGGCAGCAGCCGTCGTGTGTGTGCACGTTCCATCACATGTGGTGGCAGCGGTGGGATCACAAGCCGTGACCCCCGGGCTACCGTGTGGCGGACTGTGTGCCGTTCATCACAACGGTACACAATACACTGTACACAATACACTGTACACAATACACCGTACACAATACACTGTACACAATACACGGTAGACAATACACGGTACACAATATACTGTACATGGTACACAATACACGGTACACAATATACTGTACACGGTACACAATACACTGTACACAATATACTGTACATGGTACACAATACACGGTACACAATATACTGTACATGGTACACAATACACTGTACACAATATACTGTACATGGTACACAATACACTGTACACAATACACTGTACACAATATACTGTACATGGTACACAATACACGGTACACAATACACTGTACACAATATACTGTACATAATACACTGTACATGGTACACAATACACGGTACACAATATACTGTACATGGTACACAATACACGGTACACAATATACTGTACACGGTACACAATACACTGTACACAATACACGGTACACAATACACGGTACACAATATACTGTACATGATACACAATACACGGCACACAATATACTGTACACGGTACACAATACACTGTACACAATATACTGTACACGGTACACAATACACTGTACACAATACACGGTACACAATACACGGTACACAATATACTGTACATGGTACACAATACACGGTACACAATATACTGTATATGGTACACAATACACGGTACACTATACACGGTACACAATACACTGTACACAATACACTGTACACAATACACGGTACATGGTACACAATACACGGTACACAATACACTGTACACAATATACTGTACATGGTACACAATGCACTGTACACAATATACTGTACATAATACACTGTACATGGTACACAATACACAATATACTGTACATGGTACACAATACACGGTACACAATATACTGTACACGGTACACAATACACTGTACACAATATACTGTACACGGTACACAATACACTGTACACAATACACGGTACACAATACACGGTACACAATATACTGTACATGGTACACAATACACGGTACACAATATACTGTACATGGTACACAATACACGATACACAATACACTGTACACAATATACTGTACATAATACACTGTACATGGTACACAATACACTGTACACAATATACTGTACATAATACACTGTACATGGTACACAATACACGGTACACAATAGACTGTACACATACACAATACACGGTACACAATATACTGTACACGACACAATACACTGTACACAATATACTGTACACAATACACTGTACACAATACACGGTACACAATATACTGTACATGGTACACAATACACGGTACACAATATACTGTACATGGTACACAATACACGGTACACAATATACTGTACATGGTACAGAATACACTGTACACAATACACTGTACACAATACACGGTACACAATTAACTGTACACGGTACACAATATACTGTACATGGTACACAATACATGGTACACAATACACTGTACACAATACACGGTACACAATACACGGTACACAATATACTGTACATGGTACACAATACACTGTACACAATATACTGTAAATGGTACACAATACACGGTACACAATATACTGTACATGGTACACAATACACGGTACACATATTACTGTACATGGTACACAATACACTGTACACAATATACTGTACACGGTACACAATACACTGTACACAATACACGGTACACAATACACGGTACACAATATACTGTACACAGTACACAATACACTGTACACAATATACTGTACACTATACACAATACACTGTACACAATACACGGTACACAATACACGGTACACAATATACTGTACACGGTACACAATACACGGTACACAATATACTGTACACGGTACACAATACACGGTACACAATACACGGTACACATATACACTGTACACAATATACTGTACACGGTACACAATATACTGTACATGGTACACAATACACGGTACACAATATACGGTACACAATACACGGTACACAATATACTGTACATGGTACACAATACACTGTACACAATATACTGTACATGGTACACAATATACTGTACATGGTACACAATACACGGTACACAATATACTGTACATGGTACACAATACACGGTACACAATATACTGTACATGGTACACAATACACGGTACACAATACACTGTACACAATACACGGTACACAATATACTGTACATGGTACACAATACACTGTACACAATACACGGTACACAATATACTGTACATGGTACACAATACACTGTACACAATATACTGTACATGGTACACAATACACGGTACACAATACACTGTACACAATACACGGTACACAATATACTGTACATGGTACACAATACACGGTACACAATACACGGTACACAATATACTGTACACAATACACGGTACACAATACACTGTACACAATATACTGTACATGGTACACAATATACTGTACACAATATACTGTACACTGTACACAATACACGGTACACAATATACTGTACATGGTACACAATACACGGTACACAATATACTGTACATGGTACACAATACACGGTACACAATATACTGTACACAATACACGGTACACAATATACGGTACACAATATACTGTACATGGTACACAATACACTGTACACAATATTACTGTACACAATATACTGTACATGGTACACAATACACTGTACACAATACACTGTACATGGTACACAATACACTGTACACAATACACTGTACACAATATAATGTACACTGTACACAATACACGGTACACAATATACTGTACACTGTACACAATACACTGTACACAATATACTGTACACTGTACACAATACACTGTACACAATATACTGTACACAATACACTGTACACAATACACGGTACACAAATACATATAGTACACTGGTACAATACATACAATATACTGTACATGGTACACAATACTACAATACTGTACACACATATACCTGTAACAATACATTCACAATACACGGTACACAATATACTGTACATGGTACAGAATACACTGTACACAATACACTGTACACAATACACGGTACACAATTACTGTAACATAACGGTACACAATATACTGTACATGGTACACAATACACTGTACACAATACACTGTACACAATACACGGTACACAATACACGGTACACAATATACTGTACATGGTACACAATACACTGTATACAATACACGGTACACAATACACTGTACACAATACACGGTACACAATACACTGTACACAATACACGGTACACAATATACTGTACATGGTACACAATAACACTGTACACAATACACGGTACACAATATACTGTACATGGTACACAATACACTGTACACAATTGTGATGAACGGTGCCGCGGTCCGCCACACGGTAGCCCGGGGGTCACGGCTTGTGATCCCACCGCTGCCACCAATATGTGATGGAACGTGCACACACACGACGGCTGCTGCCGTCCGACCCAGTAAACTGCAGGGATTTATAACTATCCCACTTCCACTTAGGAACTTGCAGCTCTCTGGCGCCCCCCTTACCCTCAGGTCAGTCAGGGAACTGCACCTAGGATAATTGGTCGCCAGACGGGTCACTTGGATGTGTGCTGGCTATTGGGCACGCTGCAGTGAGGGAATTATAATTACTCCTGGCTGCAGCCAGGCAGTACCCTTATAAACCCCGCTGCGTCACTGCCAGCGTCACCCAATAGATTAACACTTTACACCCCTTTCTTTTAGCTGCCACCAGCTACGGGTTTGACTTAATACACAATTTATCAAGAGGGTCCGTAGCAACCCCAAAACAGTAGCGTAGTACTTCAGGCACGTGCAGATTCGTTTATAGAGCAGGAGAAACAAACTAATAAATTTATAGGTTTATTCCTTAAAAACAGGCAATGCTTATATAATATAAAAAGATGTAACAAACTGAGACAATATCGTTATGTACAGATGAAGTTATAAAATAAAATAGGATTAAGAATGAAAATCACTCACATGGTTGTTAGATCATATACAGTCAAGCCAGGCTGGGGGAAGGAGCCACACGTCATAGTTCATTGGGAGATCTCTTACTCAGCACATTCCAGCAGAAAGACTCCCTAAGGAACTTCACTGTAAGACTTATGCATGTCAGCTTCTGACCTCACAAAAAGGGCTGGTCCTCTAGCCACCTCCCCTGGCTGCAAGCTATGGTTTGAGCTCTGCAATATCATAAGGTTCATAACTCGGCGGGGAACTCTAGCAGAATAACGGCAGACCTATCAATGATCTTGCTTTGAAATTATGGTTCAAATGAACCCAAACTTGGGTGGCATAGCTCATGGGGCACCCGAGAATTCCATTTCTCGGGCTCTGTTGGAGTTACGGGTTCACCGGTACCACGGGAACGATGCCCGTCGGCGCATGGTTCAACACAGTGACGTTCGTGTTTCTAGCGAATGCTCCCACCGTGTTATTAACCAAAAAAGAATGAATACTCCAACATGGCTGCTATAGGAAGAAAGCACGTGTTCGGACAATGCAGGACCCCTGCGGTGAAGCGGGAAAACTTCCAGCACTGGCAGCTCACATTACACTGCCTGAGTGCAGGCTGACAGGGGGGGGGAAGGGGTTTGTAGTTCTAGCAACAGCACAAGACATGAAGCTTGCAATATCATCACACCTCCCCCCTTTAGAGGGCGCTACGGAGGCATGACCTGTCGGTAATCCGACATGCGCACCTCAGCGGGTTCGCCACGTCGTGATAACCCATCAGCATTCCCATGATCACTGCCTTTCTTGTGTTGTACGGCAAAATCATACTGCTGCAGGGCAAGGCTCCAGCGTAGCAACCTACCATTGGTTCCGGACACTGTGTGCAGCCAGCTCAGAGGGTTGTGGTCGGTGACCACCTTGAAGGTGCGCCCGTACAGGTAGGGCTGCAAACGTTGCAGGGCCCAGACCATGGCCAGGCACTCCTTCTCGATGGTGGAGTATGCCACTTCCCTTGGCAGAAGTTTCCGGCTCAGGTACAACACGGGGTGCTCCTGGTCCCCCGAATCAACCTGGCTGAGTACAGCACCGAGGCCAAATTCGCTGGCATCAGTCTGTACCAGGAAGGGCCGACTGCTGTCGACGGCTCTCAACACTGGAGAGCTGCACAGGGCTGTTTTCAAAGATCGGAATGCCGCCTCACAGCCATCTGTCCAGTTGACTGTTTGGGGTAGACCGCCCTTGGTGAGGTCCGTCAAGGGTTTTGCAATGGCGCTATAGTTCGGTACGAAACGCCTATAGTACCCTGCAGTGCCCAGGAAGGACTTCACCTGCTTTTTGGTCCTGGGGGTGGGCCAGGACACGATCGCGTCCACTTTCTCGGGCTCTGGACTCATGGAACCCCCACCTACCCGGTGCCCCAGGTAGTGGACCTCCCTCATGCCCATCTGGCATTTTCCCGGCTTGATGGTCAGACCTGCCTGGTGAATACGCTTGAGCACCTCCTGGAGATGCTGAAGGTGTTCCTCCCAGGTGGAACTGAAGACGGCAATGTCGTCCAGGTACGCCACAGCGTACTCCTCCAGTCCCTGAAGCAGGTGGTTGACCATCCGCTGAAAAGTGGCAGGGGCATTCTTCATGCCGAAAGGCATGACCGTGGACTCGTACAGTCCAAAAGGGGTGATAAAGGCAGATTTCTCCTGCGCCGCAGGGCTCAGGGGAATCTGCCAGTATCCCGGCTCAAATCCATGATGGATATGTACTTGGCATTCGCCAACCGCTCCAGCAGATCCTCGATGCGTGGCATTGGGTGCGCATCAGAGGTAGTGATGGCGTTGAGCCCCCTGTAGTCCACGCAGAACCGGGTGGTCCGATCCTTTTTTGGCACGAGAACTACAGGTGAGGCCCACGCGCTTTTGGACGGCCGGATCACCCCCAGCTGCAACATCTCATGGATCTCCTGGCGCATAATCTGCTGCACTTCCTCAGAGATACGATAAGGTGTCCGCCGTAACGGGGCGTGATTCCCGGTGTCCACCTCGTGGACTGCCAACTCGGTCCTTCCGGGTCGGTTCGTGAACTCGGCCCGGAAGGGTTCCAGAGTGGTCAGCAACTGCAACCGCTGGGAGACGGTTAGCGAGGCATTTACCTCCATGTCCTCAATGGACCCATTGGCATTAGCTTGGGCCAGCATGTCTAGGAGGGGATCCTCTTCCCCGTCCTCGGGCAGATTGCAGACCGGTAGGACGCAGGCTTCACGTTCGTGATGGGCCTTCATCATGTTGACGTGAAAGGCCTTGCGCCTACCCCGAGTGTGGTCAAGCGTGACCACGTAGGTGGCTGGGTTGAGCTGTTGGTGCACGACGTACGGGCCTTCCCAGGCTGCCTGAAGCTTATCCTTTGGTACAGGGACCAGCACCCACACCTTTTGACCCACCTGGTAGGTCCGCTCCCGGGCGTTCTGGTCGTACCAGTGCTTCTGGTCAGCCTGAGCCTGCGTCATGTTGTCATGCACCAACTGCGTCAAGATCTGCATCTTGTGGCGGAAGCGCATGACATAATCCACGATGGACACTTCCGTGGGGTTTGGCTCATCTTCCCTGGATTCTCTTATCAACCCAAGGGGTCCCCGGACTCGCCTACCATACAGGAGCTCAAAGGGGGAGAACCCCGTCGAGGCCTGCGGGACTTCTTGTAGGCAAATAGCAGGTGTGGGAGGTACCGCTCCCAATCGCCTCCCTGGGTCTCAACCAGCATGCGGAGCATCTGTTTGAGGGTACCGTTAAAGCGCTCACACAAACCATTGGTCTGTGGGTGATACGCACTCGATACCATACGCATCACCTGCATTTTGCTGCAGAGAGCCTTCATTAGGCGAGACATAAATTGAGTCCCTTGATCGGTAAGCATCTCCCTGGGAAATCCTACCCGTGAAAAGATGGTCACCAGTGCATCCGCCACCTTATCTGCCCTAGTTGAGGACAGAGCTACTGCCTCCGGGTACCGGGTAGCGTAGTCTACCACAGTAAGGATGTATTGCTTTCCAGAGCTGCTGGGGACGGCCAGCGGGCCCACAATGTCCACCGCGATCCTCTGGAAAGGCTCCTCTATCACTGGCAACGGGATCAGGGGAGCCTTAAGAGCAGGCCCCGCCTTCCCCACTCTTTGACAGGTGATACAGGAGCGGCAGTAGTTAGTCACATCTGTCCCATCTTGGGCCAATAGAAGTGTTGAGACAGCCGTGCCTTAGTTTTGCTGATCCCCAAGTGTCCAGCGAGTGGAATCTCATGGGCAATCCTCAACAACTCACCTCGGAACTGGGGCGGGACGACCAGCTGTTTCCCCCTCAACCACTCCTTTTGGGAATCTCCGGGTACTGTCTCCCGGTACAACCTTCCTCGTTCCCAGAACACCCTCTCCTTATCAGTCACGGAGGTGGGCGTCTCGGCGAGGTGCCTCAAGTTCTCCAGGCTCGCATCTGAGTGCAGAGCGGCCTGGAACTCCTGGCTGGAGGCAGCCAGAAGTGACGTCAGGGTTCCTCCCTCACTGGGACCCTCTGGGACCGGCGCTGGGTCTACCTCTGGTTCAGTCTCTCCGGTAGCGGAGGAGGGTCCAGATGGCAGGGCGCTACCTGCTATCCGGGCACTCTGACTGCGGGTGACAGCAGCTACATATGCAGTCTCCCCGGGGGTTTCTATAGACCCATCAGCCTGCGCTGCTATGGGCTCTACCTCCCCATCCACCCCCAACACTTCAGGAGCAGTGCTACTTATGGGCCAGTTACCTTCCTCGGTGGCACTGGTCAGTGTCATGGCGTCACCTTCCTCACGGTTCCCATGCACCTCCCCATTTCCTTGAGCACTGTCGCTTGCTCCTGCTAGGGGTTCCTCAGCCGTCTCACTCCGCAGAGCGACGGGACTGAACGCTCCTGTACCTGTGGACACATCTACCACTTCAGAGAAAGGGTTAACAGATTCAGATGGCACAGATACATCACTATCAACATCAGTCCTAGGGAAAGAAAGGTTATCAGTTGCATCATCACTTCGCAAAGCATTAGCAGGTAACACAATCAGTTTCCCATCATCATCAACATCATGGTTAACGTTAACCTTATTATCAGATTGGGAAGGGGTGTCAGGGACATAGTACGCCACCATCCTCCCCAGATCAGTCCCCAATAAAACATCAGTGGGCAGGTTTTCGGACACCCCCACTTCCTTCACCCCGCTCCCGGTACCCCAGTCAATGAAAACTCGGGCTATCGGCAAGGGGTAGTGGACACCCCCAATCCCTGTGACAGTTAGGGTTTTCCCCGGAATCAACTCTTCAGGGGCCGCCAGTTCGGGTCGGATGAGGGTTCGCTCAGCCCCGGTGTCCTTGAGGCCTGTAGCAAGACGGGCCCCCACGCGGACGGGCTGCACGTTGTCATCAACCCTCCCCACCACACCACCCACCAAAAGAACAGAGGCGTTGGGCCCGGAGGCCTTGGCTGGGGGGTTCTTCTGCCTCTCCGGACAGGTGGCGCTGATGTGACCAGTCCTTTTACAGGAGAAACACTGGCGGGGGTCTGATGTAGGCCTGGCGCTGGCAAAGGGGATAGTGCCTCCAGAGGGACGACTGGCAGGGGCACTGGGGTTGGTTGCAGGCTTACCCCCTCCCCAACGGGTGGTGACGGCCTTCCGCACCTCGGGTTTCCGGTTGGCCTCATAGCTGTCGGCGATCCGGGCTGTTGTGACCGCGTCCTCTGGTTCTCGGTCCAGGATGAACTGTCGGACCTCAGCTGGGCACAGATGCAGAAACTGGTCTTTGATCATCAGGTCTTTCAGCTCCTCATAGGTGTCAACTGACAGTCCATGGATCCACTGGTCAAAGTGGTTCCGGAGTCCTTGCACCACATCGCTATAACTGTCGTGTGGGCCACGTTGGAGGTTCCGGAACTTCTTTCGGTATACCTCAGGGGTTAGCTGGTACTTGGCAATCAGGGCCTGCTTGATGGCCTCATAGTCACTGTCTTGATCTGGCGCGAGGGAAGCGAACGCCTCCAAAGCTTTGCCCTTTAGCCCGGGGGTCAAGTACCTGGCCCATTGGTCAGCAGGCAGCCGGTACTGTCTGCAGACTTTCTCAAAGGCCCGCAGAAAAGTGTCCAAGTCTCCGTCCCTTTCCAGCACGGGAAAGTGCTCCGGCCGGGGCTTGGGACTCTGAGTGCTGCTGGGCACACTGCTCTGAGCTGTGGAGGGCATTGCCCCTTGTCTGAGCAGCTCCAGTTCATGGGCTCTCTGAGCTTCCCGCTCGGCTCTCTCAGCCTCCCGCTCGGCCTCCCGCTGGGCTTGGCGCTCGGCTCTCTCAGCCTCTCGCTGTTTGGCCTTTCGCTGGTCGGCTCTCTCTTGAGCTTGCTGGATCAGCCTCAGGCGTTCTTCCCGGTTGTCAGCGGTGAGTCCCTCCAGGGCCGCCCGCAGGTAAGGGTCCACCTCTCTCTGGGTGTAAGCAGTCAGGGGTTGGGCCTCTGCTCCTGCGCCCGCCACGCTCCGATACTCGCCCAGCTCCTTCAGGGCCTGGACCAGTTGGCCTTTGGTTCGGTTCGTGTGGACAAGGCCGTGGTACTTGCAGATTCCCACAAGGGTGTCCTTGCTCTGCTTGTCGAACCAACTTGCTCCTATGGTAGCCATGGTTGCCAAATAAAAGATAGGATAGAAAAACAAAGAGAAGGGAGGGGTAACCGCAAGTACACACAATTGTCTCAGGACTAATAAACACTGAGTCTGTTCTCCAAAACTTTAGCTGCAGGGTCGCTGAAGAACCGTGCAAGTTTTTTAGTGAATGGAATGATTGCTCAAACCAGATCACTAATGCTCTATAATCCCACCGCTTGCCACCAATATGTGATGAACGGTGCCGCGGTCCGCCACACGGTAGCCCGGGGGTCACGGCTTGTGATCCCACCGCTGCCACCAATATGTGATGGAACGTGCACACACACGACGGCTGCTGCCGTCCGACCCAGTAAACTGCAGGGATTTATAACTATCCCACTTCCACTTAGGAACTTGCAGCTCTCTGGCGCCCCCCTTACCCTCAGGTCAGTCAGGGAACTGCACCTAGGATAATTGGTCGCCAGACGGGTCACTTGGATGTGTGCTGGCTATTGGGCACGCTGCAGTGAGGGAATTATAATTACTCCTGGCTGCAGCCAGGCAGTACCCTTATAAACCCCGCTGCGTCACTGCCAGCGTCACCCAATAGATTAACACTTTACACCCCTTTCTTTTAGCTGCCACCAGCTACGGGTTTGACTTAATACACAATTTATCAAGAGGGTCCGTAGCAACCCCAAAACAGTAGCGTAGTACTTCAGGCACGTGCAGATTCGTTTATAGAGCAGGAGAAACAAACTAATAAATTTATAGGTTTATTCCTTAAAAACAGGCAATGCTTATATAATATAAAAAGATGTAACAAACTGAGACAATATCGTTATGTACAGATGCAGTTATAAAATAAAATAGGATTAAGAATGAAAATCACTCACATGGTTGTTAGATCATATACAGTCAAGCCAGGCTGGGGGAAGGAGCCACACGTCATAGTTCATTGGGAGATCTCTTACTCAGCACATTCCAGCAGAAAGACTCCCTAAGGAACTTCACTGTAAGACTTATGCATGTCAGCTTCTGACCTCACAAAAAGGGCTGGTCCTCTAGCCACCTCCCCTGGCTGCAAGCTATGGTTTGAGCTCTGCAATATCATAAGGTTCATAACTCGGCGGGGAACTCTAGCAGAATAACGGCAGACCTATCAATGATCTTGCTTTGAAATTATGGTTCAAATGAACCCAAACTTGGGTGACATAGCTCATGGGGCACCCGAGAATTCCATTTCTCGGGCTCTGTTGGAGTTACGGGTTCACCGGTACCACGGGAACGATGCCCGTCGGCGCATGGTTCAACACAGTGACGTTCGTGTTTCTAGCGAATGCTCCACCGTGTTATTAACCAAAAAAGAATGAATACTCCAACATGGCTGCTATAGGAAGAAAGCACGTGTTCGGACAATGCAGGACCCCTGCGGTGAAGCGGGAAAACTTCCAGCACTGGCAGCTCACATTACACTGCCTGAGTGCAGGCTGACAGGGGGGGGGAAGGGGGTTGTAGTTCTAGCAACAGCACAAGACATGAAGCTTGCAATATCATCACAACAATATACTGTACATGGTACACAATACACTGTACACAATACACGGTACACAATATACTGTACATGGTACACAATACACGGTACACAATATACTGTACACAATACACGGTACACAATACACTGTACACAATATACTGTACACAATATACTGTACACTGTACACAATACACGGTACACATATACTGTACATGGTACACAATACACGGTACACAATATACTGTACATGGTACACAATACACTGTACATGGTACACAATACACTGTACACAATATACTGTACACTGTACACAATACACGGTACACAATATACTGTACACTGTACACAATACACTACACAATATACTGTACACGGTACACAATACACGGTACACAATACACGGTACAGAATACACGGTACACAATATACTGTACACAATATACTGTACACAATACCCGGTACACAATATAGTACATGTACACAATTACAACACGGTACA
The DNA here is from genome assembly GCA_033576555.1 of Oophaga sylvatica. NCBI lineage: Eukaryota > Metazoa > Chordata > Amphibia > Anura > Dendrobatidae > Oophaga > Oophaga sylvatica. Next base: position 144,827 of record JARQOD010000511.1, read on the forward strand.
CAATATACTGTACACAATACACGGTACACAATAACTGTACACAATACACGGTACACAATACACGGTACAGAATACACGGTACACAATATACTGTACACAATACACGGTACAGAATACACGGTACACAATATACTGTACACAATACACGGTACACAATATACGGGACAGAATACACGGTACACAATATACTGTACACAATACACGGTACACAATATACTGTACACAATACACGGTACACAATATACTGTACACAATACACGGTACACAATATACTGTACACAATACACGGTACACAATATACTGTACACAATACACGGTACACAATATACTGTACACAATACACGGTACACAATATACTGTAACAATACACGGTACACAATATACTGTACACTGTACACGGTACACAATACACGGTACACAATACACGGTACACAATATACTGTACACAATACACGGTACACAATATACTGTACACAATACCGTCACAATACACGGGACACAATATATGTACAAACACGGTACACAATATACTGTACACAATATAGGAGACATAAAAGTCACGTGTTCCTGCTCCCCTCAGTTAGGGTGGATCTACCCTTTGGGTAATTCGTCTTCCCTATAGTGGTCTGCACTCAATGTCCGATCTCTGGGGTCCTTACAGCCGCACCTGCACCAGAGCACCTAGGGGCCTGACATGGCCGCGGGCAGGTAACACTGGAGCGGCTGACCGGGGTCCTAGCAGACGCCCCCCCGGATGATGGCAGACCCCCCCCAGCTGCACTGTGACTGGAAACCCGCTAAGCATGGCGCCCCCCCCGCCGTTGCCCCTAGCAGCATGTACACAGCCGTAGCCCTCCCCCGCAGCAGTGATTGCAGCTTCCATGGCAACCAGTAGACGCAGCACAGACTCGAGAGCAGACACGTCCGGTACAGGGCTGCGGTCACAGGCGGTTTTCCTCAGCGGCAGCTGTAACTGTTGCTCTGGAGAAGGACCCCCGGAATAGCGAGTGGAGATGTATTGGGGGCAGCCCCGGGTCTGCGCTTATCTGCACTGAAGCGCCGCGGCGTGAACTGACAGCGCGGTCACCTAGCAACGGGGGAGAAACAGAGCAGCGCCAGGTGCTGCGGGTCCGATCACTATGGAGCAGGTAAGCCTGGGGGCAGGGGACGTGCTGCTGAGGACCCCCGGCATTGTGCACTGTGGTCAGGATAACCTGCACCTGTCTGCAGCCACAGCACTGCTCCCCCTGATAAGTGGTCTGCACAATCCGGTCTCACACCTCCGTGTTCGGTGGTCCGGTCCATACAAGGGCGGTCTCCCCAGGGGCGGACACTGACCATTGTGGGCCCCCCTCCCTGCCCGGCATGCAGCTTATGATGGGGGCAGTCTGGTCATGGGACCCCCAAAGCCTCAGTCTCTGAGCAAGAAGCCAGACTGCCCTCATTATCACCAGCAGGGGGCATTATACCTAACCTAGGCATCGCAGGGCCCCGATCCAATTGCTGCACTTTGCCCAGGTCTGTGATATTCAAGCCATATACTAATCTGTGTACGCTGGAGCCGATGACCCACTGACAGAGCGACCATGATCTGTATGTGAGGTTAGTTGGTGCAATAATCTCACAGTGCCTCCGATAGAGCCTCCACATAAACAAGGACTCAGATCAGCCATGTCACATAGCTCCTGCCCGACCCCTACACCTCCGCTGACCTCATCTCTACTCGGCAGATCGGAACAGTGTGCGGGCCAGGGATTTCATTCAGGTAGTTGTCTCTTATGTATGATTATATTTAGAGTCAGAATCAGATTTCTACCGCCACATATCCTATATACGCATGGCCAAAAGTTTTGAGAATGACACAAAATA